>JAODAL010011424.1:0-100084 GCA_025379985.1 Phyllomedusa bahiana
GTGGTACCCAAAAAGTAATCCAAAACGTAGTCGGGGAACAAAAGGGAGAAGGGGCAGGGCAGGCGGCAAACGGCAAAGGGAGGAAAAGTTTTTGAGGCGGAATGGTACACCTGTAAAAAAGGGCAGAAAAGCAATTTCACTCTTGAGCACAGGGAAAACACCCCAAAAAAATGGCAGAGAAATGCCCGGGGGGGTTTTTACCCTTTTTTAGGAACCCCCCCGGGCCCAATAAAACCCAAATTAAAAGGCGGGGCTGGGGCCTTTTAAAACCCGTCCCGCCCCTCGCAAACCCCGTGCCTTAAGCAGGGGGGTTTTGGGGGTTTGGGGGTTTTTGAGCCGGGACAGGAAAAGGGGGTGGTGAGTAGGGGTTTCCCCGCCCCGACGCAGAAGGACCACGGCCCCGGCACCGACCCCTCGTAATTTTCCTTCGATATGAATTAAAGGAAAAAGCCAAAAATTTTTTCTTTGGCATTTTAAAAAAAAAAAACCCCTTTTTTTTCTGACCCACAAAAAAGCCACAAATCACGTTTTTAAATAGCCCCTTTGGGTTTTTAAAATTTCCAAAAACAAAAGCACCAAAAAATTAAAATTGGGTTTTGGATTGGGAAAAAAGCTGTTTTTTAAAATGAATACAACAGCAACAAAAGGGGTTAGATAAACCCCTTTGGGTATTCAATGTGCTCAAAAAATGACAGATAGATTAAAAAGTTTTATGCAGGGTGAATTGGGGCGCACACGGACTTCAATTCCAGTTTCCCCCAAAAAAATCACAAATTTAAAGTAAGGGGAAGCGGGCTCTGAGAAAACTTTTGCACCCCCCAAAAAAATTTTTGTATAAAAGGGCTTTTTTTGGGGTTTAGAAACTATAATAATGGGAGCGCAGCAGCACAACCGGCACAGAAAAGAGGGGGTGTGAATGCCAGGTCGCCGGGACTTATTAAATGCGGGGGGGCATCACAGAATCCCGCCGGTCCTTTATTGGCTTCATCTCTGGGACGTGCCCTTTAACTACTTCCTTTTTTTCCCCCCGAAATTCGTTTTTCCCCAAGTAACGTCATTTATGCCCGCCTTTTTTTCAATTAAAAACAAAGCTTCGTTCCCGCGAAAAAAACCCCAAACTTACTTTGTTTAGAATTAAGTTTTCCTGAAAAATTTTTAAAAAAGAATTCCCCCTTGTTAAACGTTTTGCCCCTCTCAAAATTAAACCCAAATTTTTAAAGATTCAGTTTTCAGGGCCCAAAGAAAATTTTGTGGGTTTACACCCCTTCGTGATCTTCTTTATTTCTTGTACGAAGGAAAGTTAAAAACCAAGATTAAGGGGGGTGTTCAGTTGTAGAGGACAAGTCTTTAAAATTTTTTTTTTTTTTGGGGGATTTTAGGGGCCCAAAAACTTTTAGTCCCCACTTCTAAAAATCAAAATTGGGAAAAATTGGGGTTTTTTAAATTTTTATTTTCATTTGTTAAAATGGAAAAAACGATGATTTAAACTTGAAAATAATGGAGAAAGGTGTACAAAGATGGCTGGGTTATTAGAAACGTTAATATGGGGGCTTTGGAAGCCTTCATTAGGGCTTGTCCCCACGGCACAGGTTTGCAGCTGCTTTTTCAGATGGTTTTTAGTTTTGAAAAAAATTCTGTAAACCGGTTTACAAACTTTTAAAATGGCCCTTCTTGGGGAAAAAAAACGAAGTGGGGCCAAACCATGTCCCAAAGTGAAGGGGGAGGGCTTTTAATCTGCAAACGCAGAGAAAAGCCTTTTCCGGGGCCCCTGTGCAGGGACGGGAAAAAATACAAAAACCTGGGCGGATTTAAAACCCCCCGGTTTTTTGTCTTGCCGTGGGACGCAGGCCCTTTGGCTTCCAGCTTTTTCCCCCCCCCCCCCGGTAATCTTTACTTTCCTTTTTTCTCGTCACAGAGGGAAGGGGGGCGATCGGGGGAAGGAAAGGGCCCGTGCCTTAAACACCTTTTCCCCATTCATTTAAAATGTTCGGGTGGGAAAAAAGGGGGTTTTTCAGGGAACGGGTAGGGAAAATTTCTTCATTCCCGCTGTAAAGCAGGGGGGTGTCCGTGTAACAATCAGCCCGGGGGCCCTGGCCCATGTTTCGGAGTTTCTTTTAAATTTAACCCGCAAAACCCGGTTTTAAATGAAATAGGATGTAACCTATTTTATTATTAAAAGGGCTTTTAAAACTAAGGCCGTTATGAAACCATTTTTTTTTTTTTTTGGGCCCAACAGTGTGCCCCAAAAGTAAAATGCTCTGGGATTGTGTAAAAGTGACCTAAGGACAAATTGGGATTTGGGGGACATTTTATCTGTAATGGCCCAAATTGGCTGTTTTTAAAAAGTGTCATACTAAAAAAATATGTGGGACTGTATGATAAGTGTTTAAATGTTTTTTCCCCTGGGAAAAAGGGTGGTTTCTATTACATAAAATATAACCCACAGTTTTTCTCAAGTGGCTCGATGTGGGTTTTTATGTGGCCTTTTTGGATAGGCCATTGTGAAAGTTTGAGAAACCCCCTTTTAAAAGATCCCCAGATCATTAAATTTTCCCAAAGGTTCATGAAAAATCGCAAGTGGTAAATTCTTTAAAAAAGGGAAAAAAGCAAAATTTGGGAGAAACTGACTCCTTTTAAAAACCTTTTTCATAGAAATTGAACAATGTTTTCTGTTTAATGCTGTCATCTTGTACAAACAGTGAGAGCCCCGGAGGATATGAGAACTCAACTATCACTAACAGCAAAGTATGTTAATAAAATACAAAGTCACATAGCTTTTCTTTGTCTTTAACTCCTTATTAGTGATGAGCGATTACGTTGACTATGTCATCGGGCTCTATAGTCGATTATTGGCTAATCTATCAATAAGATATCCGATAGTCGTTAATAAATTATCGCCAATAACCATTAAAGTCTATGGAGAGAACAAACCTTTCATTCTTTCACCCAAATAGGGGATGGAGAAGCTGGAATTAACATCCACAACAGGTCAAATGGATACGGGCTTAACTATTAGGCAATACACTTGGTTATAAAAGCAACAGAAAAAAAACTCAAAGACCCATTACTTTCTGTCCTTTCACCAAGCATGACCTTTAATCCTGCATGACCCACAAATTATAAAGTGGTCCAGAAGGCAGTATGATTTGGTACCATCTTTTACTTGAAAATGGACTTGCATATACTGTCCTAGAACTCAGCATGAGCCCAAATGCATGGACCAGATTAAAAGTGCTGGGAAAAGGAGTCTTTCAACCACCATTTTAGTTTCAAGGAATTGACTATTCATGTATGGAGCCACAGCATGAGCCCAAACCTTGCATGACCCCAGATTTAAAAGTGCCGGAAAAAGGAGTCTTTCAAACCTCCTTTTAGTTTCACTGGACATAGACTATACCTTTGTCCGTACCTCAGATGACCATTAAACCTGATCAGACCCAAGATTAAAAAGTGTGGGAAAAGGAGTCTTTGAACCCACCATTGTTTTTTCACTGGACAGTGACTATACATGTCCTGGACCGTAGTATGACCATTTAAACCTGTCTGACCCCCAAATTAAAAAGTGCCGGGAAAAGGAGTCTTTTGAACACCAATTTAGTTTGAACTGGACATTAAGTATATCTGTCTGGTTCTCGCATGAGCCCAAAATGCATGACAACCCAGATTATAAAAGTGCCCGGAAAAAGGAGAGTCATTCCACACCATTTTAGTGAATGATGACATTGACTATATCTGTTCCTGTTACCGCAGAATGACCATTTAACCTGTCTGACCCCACACATTATAAGGTGCAGAAATAGGTGGCTTCAACCACCATTTTGTTTCATGGGACAATGACTATACCTGTCTGGGCCACAGCGATGAGCCCAATCCTGCATGAGCCCCACATTAAAAAGTGCCGATAAAAGGAGTCTTTCAACAACCATTTTAGTTCTATGGAAATAGTCTATACCTGTCCTGTACCTCGAATGACATAAACATGTTCTGACCCACCAGATTATTAACTGTGGATGGGAAAGGTGTCTTTCAACCACCATTTTAGTTTCACTGGTACAATTGATATATCTGTCTGTAAGCAGAATGACCCCTGAACCTGTTTGACCACAGATCACAAAGTGGCACTTTGCTTATTTTGTACGTGATGTCATTTAGATATTTTTTGTAACTGAACATTGGTTTACTGATTTATTTAGGGTAGTTTTATTTATCGTTTTACAATTATTATCATTTTGCTTTTTTTTCAGTGTGGATAACATACCAAAATACACCCCTCCCTGCAGTTTTTAAAAGGTATATTTTACACTTGTAGATGTGTTAATTTTGTATCGGACACCCTTAAATACGTAATACAATTTTCCTAATCATCCCCAAATACAACTTTTAGTTTGAGAGACATTTGCCCTCCTGGCTTTGAGAGTGATTCAGCCAATTCAATTCAATGTTTCATTTTTCCTCGCAAATCTTACTTCAATGATTGGGACAGACTTCCCTGGTGGATCAAATAGATGCGAACCATAGTGACTCCAGCCCAAGAAAATTTTAAGCCTCAAATTGTGTAATGGTGGTGTCCGCCCTTGGCCCTTTTTGACATACTTAACTCACAGAAATCAACCTTTTTCAAAATTGATATTTTTGAGAAATTTCGAAGACTTCCTGATTGCCACTAACGGTTTGAGAGCATGTGCTTGTTTGCCGTAAGCCATCTGTTAACACGGATGTCCAGCTGCAGGGCCACAGCTTACTGGGAGGTCGGTGTGAAGCCCTGGCTAGCGTTCTGTCATCTTTTAACAAGAGGTTCAGCTACCAGGGCGGTGTTACAGTGGGTTGCGGTGAGGAGCCACACTGGCTGGCCGTCCGTTCATCTATTAACCCGTAAACATATGCCCTTTTGTCGCAGAGCATAGGTAACTGTTCGTGGGCTGTAGCAGTGGTGCGGAAGGGAAGTGTGAGTAAGTCCTCCAGCCTTCCTCAGTACACCTGCAAAGAATGGGTAGCGCTCTTGCCTCCGTATGAGGGCGGACCAATTGAGCTTCACTTGGAATGCTGGTGGGTAATGCGCCTGTTTCACCATGGGGCCTTTCTTGGCTTTCTTTTTATCTTTTTTAATCTCACGGTGCTGGTGAAATTGTCTCTGTTCTTTGTTCTCTGTCTCCGTGTCCATACTCCATGTATCTGAATAACACGACATCTGGTCAAGTCTTCCTGTACCTCCTTGTACTTTCAGAGGCTTTTTTTTACGGCTATTTTGTATCATGCAAGTTTTTTAGTAGTTTAATTCTAGAAAAACATTTTAAAATAGGTTGGAAATCCCACCATGTCTTTTGTTTTCTTTTTTAATTGTATTAAATGGGTTGTATCAATACAGGGATTGCTAGTAGCTAAATGTTATAGATCTTGCGAAAAACAAGCTCATTTTGAATATGTGTCCATTAATCAGTGTCCTACTATTCTGGTTTATGTCAGACCATTCCCTTGAGCCACTATTGGCAATTGTGAAGAAAAATGTCTATTAGGAAACAACCATTTTTTACAATAGGTCCTGTAGTTTTAGCTGGCATTTACAGCAAATGAACACAAAATTCATAACATGAAGCCAATGAGCACTTTTGACAATTGTGATGAACTATATGTCTGTTTGAAACAACATTTTTTTTAATAATAGGAACTTGTTTATATAGACTGATGTCACAGCAATATGCCCCCAAAATTCAAAGCTGACCTTGAGCCTCTTTGGAATTTGTGAGAACAAATGTCTGTTAAGAAACAACATTCTTTTTTATATAGGACTGTTAGGCATAGCTGCATGTCACAGCATAAAAGCCCCCCAAAAATTCAAAAAATGACCCTGAGCCATCTTTTGACAATTGTGAAGAACAAATGTACTGTTTGAAACAATTTTTTTTTTTTTCAGAATAGGTACTGTAGTATTGTGCATTTCAATGCGCATGACCAAAAAATTATAAAAATGACTTCTCAGCATTGTTAAAAAAATATGTGAGGGAGAAATGCAACTTAAAAGCTCACTATCTGTTCAAAGGACCATGATTATTGCTGTATTCACGCAATGACCCCAAAAATTACTAAATAAAATGATTCACAGCCATAGTTAAAAATTGTGAGGGGAAAATGCACTTAGAAGCCTCACAATTTTGTTCCAAAGCCTATGATTATAGCTGTATCTCACAGAACATGACCAAAAAAATTTTAAATATGACTTGCATAACCACTATTAAAAATTGTGAGGGAAGAAAGCCACTTAGAAGCACATTTTGTTCCCAATGGACATAATTATAGCTGTATCTCTCAGCAATATGTCCCCCAAAAATTATAAATATGACTTTCAGACTATTAAAAATTGTTGATGGAGAAATGCAATTAGAAGCCACATTGCTGTTCCAAAGGACCAATAATTGATAGCTGTATTTCACAGCAACAAGACCTAAAACATTGACATGCGAAAAAATGCTAAAGATAATGTGTGTAAATGAAATCGGTGTAGTCGTGTTTGAACCATGCTGTTTTTACAGTCTCTCACAGCTAAAATCAGAAAATGAATGTTGGAAAAAGGATAAAAATTGCAGTAAGAAAATGTTCATTTAAAAAAAAGTTTTCATGACGACCATTTCTGTTTGAAAGAGGCAATGTTGAAAAGTAGACAGGCAATAATCGTGACCTCGGCAATTGGGCGGGCCACAAATCATTAGTGATCATGCTGTTTCATCTTGATGAAAGTCAACGATCACATTATCTGTGGAAAAGCTGTATGCATTTGTCGGTAATGACTCTTCCAGCTGTGTGAAGTCACGCTTCAGTTAATGAGCTGGACTGCTGGGAGAAAAACACCGCTTTCGGCAGGCGAGCGAGCGCGGAAGCTCGGGACATTCGTCCATTTTGGATAACCAGGATGTCTATTGGGTCCGAACAACATACAAAAAACATCGGGTGTTGGAGACGCAGATAGTCGTGCTCTAATGATCTTAAGCTGGTCTTGTGTGTGGTTGTGTGCCTGCATTGAATGCGTGGGTGAAGAGGACTTGAGAATGTGGTAACTAATGATTGCCAGAGGTCACCCATTGGTTTCTGCCACCTTGTGCTGCTGCGCTACGGCTACTTGGATCTATGCTGTCACGTCGCTGATGTTGTGTCCACCGGGACATTTGGGGGAACGTGAGGCAGACGAACAGATGACTCCGGTTGATCAATCAGCAAGGGCAAGGTCTCCTTTACTGCATTTTTACTCTCTATTTTGGTGGGTGGAAGGAAGTGCTGAGTTTTGTTTGTGTACCGGGGATCCAGGTGAGGTGGCCACCAGTAAACTGTTGTTCATTTTGATGGCCTTAATTTCGATTCATATTGGAGGAAATGGAGCTTCCAAGCCCTCAGTGAGAGAGATGGGGCCTTGATTTTACCAAGCCTCTGGGTCGAGGGGGCACTAGCAAATGATCTTCTCATCTTCCTCTCCTCCGCCCTACAAATTGCGCGCCTTCCTTCTTTCAAAGGCAGGACGTCGTTTGGTATAGTCAGTGTCTACGGAATACCTACTCTCCTCTCCGGCTTCCCTCCGACACAGCTTCACACAGCTGACTTGCCTGTGATGATGCACCTGAGAGCTGATGCGCTCCTTGCACTAGCCTGGACCCGAAACCACTGCCTAATGAGACGATAAAATTGAGAAAACTGTAGGGGCATTGTGGATTCTGACGGAGAGAAAGGCTCCGTGGTCCGCATCGGTGTCAGTCTCTTACGGCGCTGGTGGGACTGTTGTTCTCAGTGTGTCAACGATCGTTTCCAGACTAAGATCACCACAATGCTCATGCTGACAAGGGTCATTAGTTGAATTAACATTTATGGTGGCTTCTTCAAAAACTGGCAAGGATGGTGCAGAGCTCTTCTCACTGCTCACTCTCGGTGGATCATCACCCCAAGGTCCGCACCGCTGATTGTCACGGCCATGATGTCACTTCGTACTGCGTAATGCATTGCGCTGCATGCCCACATTCGTGGAGCTTGTGGGGTGGAATTCCAGATTGTTGCGACGTCAACAATGAGACGGTTGACGGGGAGGCCGAGTGGACGCTGCAATTGCGCCAGGCGGGACGAAGCAGGCGTTTTGGTATGCTCGTGAACGGCGGGAAAGTGCGAACTCAGACTCGAGCCTTCTCAGCAGGCTCAGGTACAGACCCGGGCAGCTCCTTTAGAATTTCTGGATGACAAGGTTCTTGACATGTGCAGGCAAAGGATGGTGCTCCAGCCTACGTATGTGATTTAAGGGCGGCCAGCAGATTTCGCGTTATCACACTCCACCTTCCTGACACAGGCTCTTGTCACCCAGCCAGCGCGTCTGTCTCGTTGGGAGAGCCGTCCACAGCTCTCTGACCTGTGTGTGGGACGGTTCTCCAAGACAGATTTAATTATCAACACGGCTGGTTGGTCTGGGCAAGTGATGCCACCCAGAGGACCTTGGGGGAAAGAAACTCTAGCTCCATCCTTGCGTTTTGAAGGCGTGTATTGCGCGGCCGAGGAGCCACCGTCACCGCCCAGAGACATCCTCCCAGCTCTACCCAGTGAGCTCGTCACCGAGTTTATAGCGGCTTGGCCGTGCTTTTACTGTCCATGTGTCAGGGTCAAGATGGACTTTTCCGGCAACAGATGCAGACAACACGTTGGAAGTTTAGATGACACGTGGTGGCCAGGGAGGGGGAAGGTTTTCTGGCAAGAAATGCATGCTCACGGCCTTAATGGTATTTGGGGGGCAGGTATGGGCCATGATGTGGCGGAACCCATCTGTGTCCACCAGACTGGAACAGGCAACATTTCCAGGGCCAAATGCCTGGCAATGCGACATTTCATGGCTTTTGGCTTTTGGGATGGTTTGGGGTTAAAGTGTTTCTTCTGATCCAACCTGGAAGACAGAAGGCTGGCTGCTAGAATGGCCGCTGTACGTGTGCCAGGTCGTCAATCAAACTCGGCGGAAGGAGACGGGGTTAGGATGGGTCTCTGGTGGTGCTGATGGTAATCGGGCGACGGATTGGAGGCTGAGCGGAGAGCTGATCCCTGATCATGACTCTGAGAGACTGGGCAGTGAGGGATTCTTGTTATTGGTGGCGGAGGAGGAGGAGGCGGAGGACAGAGGGTGTGACAGTGGTTGGAAGGCCGGCGTCGGTCTGGCTTGTTTTGCCAAGTGTTGCCTCATTTCAACTCAGAATTTCGCTGATCTTGAATAGGACAGGGTGGGCGATGGTGGTTATTAAACACCTATGTTTTGCTCTACTTATGCGTTCGGCAAAGGAGGCATATGACATCACTGGTGAATACAGAGGATTGCTCAGAGAATAGGCCAGGCTTGAGTGGTCCTGGACCTTTTGACGGCGAAGAATCGATAGAGCCGGGTTTCCGTGACTGTGGTGGTGGAAATCGATAAATCCAGAAGACATTCTGCGACCGCCCTCTCTCACTTTTTGAGGCGGTACCCTAATGACTTACCCATCGTCTTCCTCCTCGTCAGTGATGAAGCGCTTCTCAAGCAAATTCTGCTGACAAGAAAAAAACACAACTTTGGATCCGCAATGGCGTTAATGTCACTAACAAGTTTTTCAACATCAACAAGGTGGATTCGCCGCTCCTGACATTCTGATCAGGGAGCTGCGGGACTATGCAAGAGGGACTGTCCCAAAAGGGGCGGGCCGGTTTTGTGACGACCGCCGGGATTTTTGCAGATTCGACCGGGCTTCCTTCTCCTCCTATTGATGGCTATCAGTAAACTGGCGTCAGAGCAGAGAAAATCATCCTCTTTGGCTTTGATCTTTTAACATGCCTTCTCGACCCCAACCACATTTTGTCATCAAAGAGGTTTCAGAAAATGGATTATCCACAAGTGGTGGGTACACGAGTTGGACATTTGGGTGCCTTTAGCTTCATGTTGGACGGGATGTGATGATGCTGATGACGACATTTGTAGGCCTGTGACTGGGAGGGACGAGGAGGTAAGACTGCTGGAATGGAGGTTGCCATTAACGACTGAAGAAAGATTGGCGACGCTGATTCGTTATGTAGATTAACAGGGCCTTGACAGCGATGACCAGGGCTGAAGGTCCTGAACTGACGATAGTGGCATGCTTGTTGTCGCCACCACTGGAAGGAGCAACTTCTCTCGTACTCACCAAATGTCCTACCCCACTCTTTACTCGCTTACCACCTGATATTTCGTTCCATGTTCAGAAAGATAAAAAATTTGCGTGAAGGTATGGAAGAGTTTTGGAAAGTCTTTTTTATTAAAAGACGCAAATCAGCTATTCCAAATCCCTCAAATCAAAAAACAAAATTTCTGGATTGAAATGTAAGTGCTAGGTAACCTCTATCAACAAAGCTTGGGATGACCAAAAAGTGAAAAAAACATCTGTTCTGAAATGTTAGGATAATAAACGGTATTTTTAGAACATATCAATCAACTGTGGTGACTACAAAATTGCTGTATTCAATTTTAACTGCAAAGTAGCTCTATCAACAAAGCTTGACTGACCAAAAGTGAATAAAAACACCTGTTGAAATATTTTATTTTTACGGATAATAAAAGGTATTTTTGGCACTATCAGTATAGCCTGTTGGTACTACAAAGTTGTGGATTCAAATTTAACTGCAAGGTGGGCTCTAATCAACAAAATCTGGCTGCGCAAAGTGAAAAAAAACACGTATCTGAAAACTATACGAGATAATAAAAGGTATTTTGGACTTCAATTCCATCGGCTGGTGACTACAAAATTGCGTATTCAAATTTAAATGCAAAGTAGCTCTATCAAAAAACTTGATGACAAAAGTGAAAAAAAACACTGTTGAAATGTATAGGTTAATAAACGGTTATTTTTGGCACCTTACAATTCACCTGTGGTGACTACTATATTGCTATATTCAAATTTAACTGCAAAGTAGCTCTATCAACAAAGTTGGACTGACAAAAGTGAAAAAAAAACCTGTCTGAAATGTAACGGATAATAAATAGGTATTTTTGGACTATCAGTTTACATGTGGTGAATACTAGTTGCTGATTTCTATTTAACTGCATGTTGGCTCTATCAACAAGCTGGCCTGCGCTTAAAGTGAATAAAACACGTATATTGAAGGTAGGGTATACGGGATATTAAAGGTTTTTTTGGCACCCTATATTTCACTGTGGTGACTAACAAAAATTGCTGTATTCAAATTTAACGACAAAGTAGCTAATCAACTAAAGTCTTGACTGACCAAAAGATTGTAAAAAAACACCTGTGTGAAATGTATACAGATATAACGGTTATTTTTTGGCCCTATCAAATTCACAATGTGTGTGACATACAAAATTGCTTATTTAAATTTAACTGCAAAGTAGCTCATCAACTATGCTTGACTGACCAAAAGTGAAAATAAACACCTGTCTGAAATTGTATACGGGATAATAAAGTATTTTTTTGGCACTATCAGTACAATGTGGTGATACAATGATTGGATTAAAAATTAACTGCAGGTGGACTCTATCAACCAAAGCTGGCCTGCGCCAAAGTGGAAAAAAAAAAGTATCTAAATGATATAGGTTAATAAAAGTATTTTTTGGACACCTATCAATTCACTGTGGTCGAACTACAAAATTGCTGTTTTCAAAATTTAACTGCAAGTGCTCTATCAACAAAGTTGACTGACCAAAAGTGAAAAAAACACCTGTCTGAAATTATACGGATAATAAGGTATATTTTCTGGGCACATATTCTTAAACTGTGGTGACTACAAGTTGTGGATAAATTTAACTGCAAAGGTGGCTCTATAAACAGCTGGCCTGCGCCAAAAGTGAAAAAAACCGTATCCTGAAATGTATACGGGTTACTAAAGGTATTTTTGGCACCCTATCAATTCACTGAATTGGTGACTATCAAAAATTGCTGTATGCCAAAAATTTAACTGCAAAGGTAGTATTTACAACAAATAGCTTGAACTGACCAAAAGTGAAAAAAAAACACCTGTCTGAATGTTATACAGATATAAACGGTATTTTTGGGCACCTATCAGTTTACCTGTTGTGCTGTCTACACATAAATTGCTGTATTTTAAATTTAACTGCAGTAGGCTCTATCAACAAAGCTTGACTGACCAAAAGAGAAAAAAACACCTGTCTGAAATGATACGGATAATATAAGGTATTTTTTGGTACCCTATCACATTCACTGGTGGTGAATACAAGATTGCTGTATTCAAATTTACTGCTAAAGTAGCTCTATCAACAAAGCTTGACTTGATCACAAAAGTGAAAAAAAACTGTCTGAACTGTATACGGATAATTCAACGGTATTTTGGCACCTTCAATTCACCTGTTGGTGACTACAAAAATTGCTGTATTCAAATTTAACTGCAAAGTAGCTCTTATCAACAAGTTGAATGACAATAGTGAAAAAAACACCTGCTCTGAAATGTTATACATATAATATAGTTTTTTTGGAACATATCAGTACACCTGGTGGTGTACTACAAAGTTGCTGGATTCATATTTAACTGCAGGTGGCTCTATCAACAAAGCTGGCCTGCGCCAAAGTGAAAAAAACACGTATTGATATGTTTACGGATAATAAAATGGTATTTTTTGGCACCTATCAATTACCTGTGGTGACTACAAAATTCTGTATTCAAAATTCACTGCAAGTAGCTCTATCACAAAGCTTGAGTGACAAAAGTGAAAATTTAAAAAAAAATATAAAAAAACCGTTTCTGAAATGTTACTACAGATAATAAACGGTATTTTTTGGCACCTTCAAGTACACCTGTGGTGACTACAATTGCTGTATTTAACATTTAACTGCAAAGTAAGCTCTATCAACCAAGCTTGCCTGACCAAAGTGAAAAAAACCTGTCTGAAATCGTATACGGTAATAAAAGAGTATTTTTTTGGCACTCATCAATAACCTTTGGTGACTAAAAAAATTGCTGATTCAAGTTTAACTGCAAAGTGGCTCTAGGCACAAAGCTTGACTGACCAGAAGAAAAAAAAACTCCTGTCTGAAATGTTACGGGAATAATAAACCGGTTTTTTTGGACCTATCAATTCACCTGTGGTGACTCAAAATTGCTTGTGTATTCAAAATTTAACGCAAAGTAGCTCTATCAACAAGTTGACTGTCCGAATAGTGAAAAAAACACTGGTCTGAAAAGGTACTACAATATTATAAAAAGGTATTTTTGGAACTATCAGTACTCTGTGTGACATACAAAGTTGCTGGATTCATATTTAACTGCAAGGTGGTCTATCACAAAGATGGCTGCGCCAAAGTGAAAAAAACACGTATCTGAAATGTATACGGGATAGTAAAAGATATTTTTTGGCACCTATCAATTCACCTGGGGTGACTACAAAATTGCTGTATTCATATTTAAACTGAAAAAGTAGCTCTATCACACAAAAGCTTGACTGGACCAAAAGTGAAAAAAAAACCTTGTCTGAATGTATACAGGATAATAAACGGTATTTTTGGCTCCTATCAGTACATGTGGTGATTCAAAATTGCTTTGTATTCTAATTTACTGCAAAGTTGCTATATCAACACAGTTGACTGAACAAAAGTGGAAAAAAACATAGGTGTCTGATATGTTATAGGATATAAAAGGTATTTTTGGCTCCTTTCAGTACACCTGTGGTGACTACAAGCTGTGGATTCAATTTTAACTGCAAGGTGGCTCTATCAAACAAAGTGGGCCTGCGCCAAAGTGAAAAAAAACACGTATCTTGAAATGTATAAACAGGTTTAAAAGGTATTTTTGGCACCTATCAATTTCATGCTGGTGTACTACAAAATTGCTGTATTCAAATTTAACTGCAAAGTTGCTCTATCAAACTAAGTTTTGACTGACCAAAAAGTGACATAAAAACACTGTCGAATTGTATAGGTAATAAACGGTATTTTTTGACCTATAAGTACTCTGCGGGGTGAGTACAAAGTTGCTGGATTCAAATTTACTGCAAGGTGGGCTCTATCAACAAAGCTGGCTGTGTCAAAGTCGAAAAATATCACGTATCTGAAATGTTATACGGGGATCTTAAAAGGTATTTTTTGGACCTATCAACCTGTGGTGACTACAAAAATGGCTTGGATTAAATTTACTGCAAGGTGGCTAGCTCAACAAAGTGGAGTGGGGACTGGGCAAACAAAATTGAGAAAAGAACCCAATCTGAAATGTATACTGTAATAAAAGTGGAGTTTGCACAACAAATTGACTGCTAGTTACTAAAAAGATCTGTATCCTAATAAAGGCAATGCAATGTCTAAATAAGTCTTGGTGAACTTTATCAGTATTCTTTCTAGAAGCTTGTCTCGTGTTCGGCATGGGACCCCCCCATCCCCGCTCCTCCCCGGTGATTTACTAGCGGTAGTGATCTTTAAAAATTCTTGCCTACTAACTAAAAATCTGCAAATCTCATGATCTAACTAAGTTCTAAGGATCATGCTAAAATGTAGAGCTGGTCTCTGTGAAATATGAATAATTTTGCTGTGCTGTTTGCTGAGATGTTTGGACAAGAGGCAGGAGCCGCAGTCCTAATGCTAGGAGACGCTGACAACACTGATCATGAACAGGAAGGACTGTTCTATGAAAACGAGGTCAGTGTATTTTTCCAAAGCCAATCGCACCATTACAATCCAGTATGAACGCGCACACACCATCTCACCCTGCTCTATTCTGTAATGCTGATATGTGGCCGCCAAAATGACAGGAATAGTGGGAAGCGCCCGAAAATGGCGCGATATTAATTAGATTATGCACAAGATTTTAACCTTTAATTTATCGCGTGATCTAAAAAATCTGTTCAACGTAAATTACCGTGCTCGATTTCAACTTTGTCGATAATTAATCGCTCAATCACATTACTCCATATCCACAAACCATCCAATTCTAATGTAAGGCAATGGGAGTCTGTGCTAAGTATCCAGTGTGTAATTGCTGTGGAATAACTCATCTGCTCCCAATTCTGGAGTCAATTAACTACAACTTTATTTTCAGAATCCTTTGATTTCATCGATTCTAAGAAATAACATGCACCAATAATAATTTTTTGCTCAGGTTACCACTAATGGAAACATATTCATATTAATTTTTTAAGCTAGGAAATTAAAACATAGAGAAGCACCCACATTGAGGTGCTGACATTCTATGTTACACAGTTGGGTTTATAACTTAAAGACCAGTGTGGGAAAAGAGTCAGTGCAATCTAGATCAAGAAAGAAGTTTGGAAAAAAGGGAACAGAGGGTGTACCTGTGTAGTATAGCCAACAGAGAGTATAACAATAAGAAACTAAAGATACTTGGGGGGTATGTGGCCTTGGCATCCTAACAGAATAGAACTATTCCTATTGAGCTCCTGGAGTACAGACTGATCAATCATCTTGCATTTAAATCTATCAGATAATAAAAACATTGCACTCAGGAGATATTCTATATATAAAAGGAACCTGCTGGTACTATTTGGGCTTGACCTATTTCATTCTTTCAATCTCCTGTCTATAGGAGAAGTTGAGGCCTAGGTGCGAACTGAAACCTTGCTCTGTGCTGCGTTTACTCGGCTGCCTCATCTTCCATCCTGCTCTTCTGTCCTACTTTACCTATACTAAAAGCCACCTGCATTACATCCCAGCTGACCTGCTCTGAGTGTGGAGCTCTCCTGGATGTGCTGTCCCTGTGGGGTGAGGCGTAGTGGCGTGGCCTAACCAGATCTAGGGACACATCTGCCATTGCAGTGTGAGTACAGCGTGGCCTGCCTTCTTATCCTATTTTCCCAGTGGTGACTCAATTGAGGAGCAGTAAAAGGACACAAAGCTTACAGCCTTCCCATTGAAAAATATTGCAGATGGTGTTTGGCATGAATATCGGGTCTCGGAAGCAGCACACCATTCAGAAATTCTATATTCGACTGTTCGGGAAAAACGTACACTGTCCTCTATGGTGTGGATTGCATTTGGCCTCATCTTTTGCTGGTAGTTAAGGGACCCTTAGAGACAGCTAGAACCAAGCACAGTGCCAGCTGCCTTTATTGCTCTACCAGGGCTTACTGAGATCAGAAACTGGTGCTGTAGCATATACACCACTTACAGCCCATAACATCTACAACTTTTCAGCTGAATTGGAGCCTCTGCTCTTTAGACCCACTGTTAGTGCTCAATGTGTGGATGGTCTGGAAACAGCTTCCCTGAGGTTAGGACAAGTGTTACTGGCTGCCATGTTTATAAGAGTTTTGCTTCAATATTTACCTGACAGAGGTTTTAACATCTCTGACCACATCTGCTCAAGGTCTGCTGTATGCAGTCCTACTAAAATCATCTATGAGCATAGCTTAACATTTTTCTATGTAGCTTATTTTCTTCACTACCTTCTATTACTTCCAATTGGTGCCCTACTGCCACTTACTGGATGAGTCCAGTTACTGTTGAGTCTCATCAGAAATCTTCTAGTACACACGTCGACCAAGAGGAGTGTTCTAATTTATTCAAGGATGCGACATAACCCTCAGCTACTACTAGCACCAAAAACGATGAATTACTAAGGTCCTATATGACCTATACGACATTAATCTAGCAGGTCTCTACAAGCACTAAAAAACAGTCAAAAGAGACATAGGAATTTTTTAGAAAAGCATTTGTGCTACTCTGGAATACATGAAAATGTTGAGGTTCTTAGTGTACATTACTAACAGTAAATGCCCATCTACCAACACCAAGGTGACCTCAATCCAAATGGGAACCTATGCTATATGTTATCTCTCTTGGTGTCTTTTCAGACCTCCACATTTCAGAGAGAGAAGACTCCAGCTATAAACTGATCTGATTTAAAACACCCTTGCAGATTGGTGGAGTGCGAAAAACAAGATGTTGAGGTCTGAACAGACACCAAGAGAGGTAACATATAGTGTAGGTTCCCATCTGGACTGAGGTCACCTTGCCGTTGGTAGATGGGCCTTTACAGTTTTGATCACAAACGTACACTACCTACTTCAAAATAAATTTTTATTGAAGATTTTCAGATAACAACAAAGCATGTAGACAACCTGTATATATATATCTCAATAGTTCTGCACTAGTGATAATGAGACCATAAATGTTTCTTGAAACATTTTTTGAGATTAAAATATCCTACATTATATAGCAAATTCTGGAAATGAATTAAGTTCTACATTATCAAAAACTAATTTGAAATTAGTCCGGGAATGAGAATAGAACAAACTGAGATCTTTCTTTGCATATGGAATATAGTAGATTCTAGTAATTAAATTACAGGTTTAAAGCTCAAATAAACCAGGAAATAGCATTTGCAAAAAACACAGAAATTGCCAGCAGATTTGAAAGTTAATTGCTCGCTCACTTTTTTGAGTTGCTTTTCACTTAGCAAGTGTTCTAGGGTGCTGGAGACTACAGAGGAAAAAAATAACTAAGCCCTGCAACAGTGTTTCTGCCCCATGTAATCTTTCACATCATAAAAATAAGTTTACCCAGTTGACCCAATTAAACATAGAAAGATACATACCCTGAGAGAAATTTTTTGTAAGATTTTCAATGGGAAATATCAATGAATCCTCTCCGAAGACCATATCAGCATTATTTGAAAAATACTGCTCCAGGATTTGCCTAGAATCCCAACAATGCTCATGATAGTGCTTAAAGGAACTGGAATCCATGGTCTTGTATCACAGATGGAGTGACTGACTCTACACCAGAGCTCAAGGGTTTTATATAATAATCAAGATTTAAGTCACAAAGCATGTAAATACAAATGACTTATCAATTGACATTATGATATATTTTCTTTTCTTCTCTAAGTAGATGTATAATAGCAAAAAAAAACACAAGCATCGAGTATTGAAGTATAGGTACATTAGTAAAAGAAATGCAAGCAATGAAGCATAAGAACATTGACAATATTTGTCAAGTGAAAACAGATGTAATCAAGAAAGAATAAACCTTGAGTTCAATTAATCAAAGGTATCACATAGTTGTCAACAATATTTGACTAATAATAAAACATAAAAATTTCTTGAAAAAATGTAAAAGAAACTGAGGAAGGAGGAGGAAAGAAGGGTAGGAAATAAAAATGGAGTAGGGGGAGAAGTTCACATCAGTATCCCAAGAGTGTCACTAGGAGCTGGAAACTTTGTCTAAGACCATTGGACAGTAGAGGAAAAGTTCCAAAGAGAACTCAATTCTTCAAGAAAAGGTTGACAGCAATCCACGAAGACCACACTGAAAGGAATTTGGATACCCTTACTACCCTATATGTTAATATGTTTTCGTACATACAATTTATAGAGACTATTTCGGAAACTTCCGAAATTGAGAGGGGATCTCTGGACTTCCAGTGTCTGGCGATAACCAGTTTAGCCGCATGAAGGTTATGACATGCCACAGTCCTATTTAACAGTGGAATCTTGCTTATCTCAATTAGGAACATAGCTAATTCTGGAGATTCTGGACATTATACTTGGGCAAACTTCTGGGTTGAGTCTGGGTTGTTTCCACAGTGAGAAAAGGACAGATTCTGGAGATGTTCTTGAGGTGCAGGATCGGGCAAGTGATTGGATGTAGGGAGTGAAGGACAGATCAGAATCTAGTATAACCCCAAGACAGCGGGCCTGCTGCCTAGGCGTTATGGTGGTGCCACACACTGAAACAGAAATAGGAGATGGAGGTTCGTTAGTAGAAAGTGGGATGAATATAGGTTTTATAGAGGTTTAGTTTGAGATAGAGAAAGGACATAATGTCAGAGACAGCAGACAGACAGTCACTGGTGTTTTCTAGCAGGATAGGAGTGATGTCTCAGGAGGAGGTGTATAGTTGAGCGTCATCAGCACAGAGATGGTACTGGTAGCCAAATCTGCTGCTGGTTTCTCCAATGGGGGCTATGTAGATTGAGAAGAGGTGAGGACATAGAACTGATCCCTGAGGAACCGCAACATTGAGAGGAAGAGAGAGGGAGGTAGAACCTGAATAAGAGACACTGAAGGAGCGGTCAGATAGTTAGGATGAGAACCAAGAGAGAGCGATGTGCTGGATGCCAATGGCACTGAGCATGCTGAGGAGGAGATGGTGATTGACAGTGTCAAATGCTACAGAGAGATCCAAGAGAAGCAACAATGAGTAGTTGCCCTGAGATTTTGCTGTCAGGAAATCATTTGAAATTTTTGCTTGAGCAGTTTCTGTGGAGTGTAAAGTTCGTAAACCCAATTGCAAAGGGTCAAGAAGAGAGTTTGCAGAGAGATAGTGGGTTAAGCAAGAGTAGACTAAGCATTCCAAGAGTTTAGAGATGAAGGACAGGTTAGAGACTGGTTGGTAATTGGCAGTGCAGGATGGGTCCAGAGTGGGCTTTTTTAGTAAAGGGGTTATAGCAGCGTGTTTAAAGGAGGATGGGAAGATCCCAGTGGAGAGAGAGAGAGGATGAAGATTGAAGTTAGATAGGAGAGAATAGCTGGAGAAATATACTGTACAAGGTGGGAGGGAATGGGGTCACTAGAGCAGGTAGTGGGGCATGCAGACAGGAGAAGCCTGGACACTACTTCTTCTGGCGTTGGTGCTTGGGCTGAGAGCAGGCTCGAGGATGTGTGGGGAGGGACAGGATGGGTATTACTTGTGGATTGCGATGTGATGTTTTTGCTGGTTACTGTCGAATTTCTCTTTGAAGTGAGTGGCCAGGTCTTCAGCACAGAGGTCAGTGACTGGGGCCAGAGCTTAAAGGAGTTGTCTCCCTACAGAGTTTCATAGGCTGCATGAATGAAATACTCTGTCACTTCCTGGTTCAGACTGACTAATTTGCATACAGCTCCTTGCTTGTATTAAATGCTGTGCTTTCAGTTGCTAATTAGATCAGATTAGCTCAGAAGCTTCTCAAACTGCTTGCAGAAGGCTTTATCTGATCCCTCAAACAAAAGCCCTACTTACAGTTCTGTTTATTTTACATAAATCAAGCTTTTTACTGCCCAGCACCACAGACACTGCCACTACCTGTGTGATGACCTCACTCGCTGCTATTTTATAGAACAAACAGCAGGGGGAGAATTGTTTACAGGTCAGTTACTGAGGGAACAGAAATAGCCAGGCAGGTCATAAATTCACTTGTATCTCCTTAGGGAAAACAGATGAATAAAGCAATATATTTAGAAAATGTCTTTATTTTGTGTTCCCTACAATTTGAAAGCTATTCTTTGTAGCGAGACAACCCCTTTAAGGTCTGAGGAGGGAGTGTAAGGTGTCAAACAGTCGTTTAGAGTTGTTGTGTAATGTTGAGTTGAGAGAGGTGAAATATTTTTGTTTGGCGCAATGCAGGGCAGAGTGGTAAGTCCTGAGCATGAATTTATAGTGGAGAAAGTCTGCAGGTAGCTTTGACTTTTTCCACAGACACTCAGCTCGCCTGGAACATCGCTGCATTAAGCAAGTCTAAGGTGTGTGCCAATTATGCAGGCGTATGAATTTGGTTGTGATTTGAGAGAGTGGTGCCAATATTTCCAGGGTTGTGGAGCTAGTTTCATGATATTGTTAGACAGCCAGGTCAGGACAGGAGAGGGAGGAAATTGGGGGCAGTGGGGACTGTATGGTGTCTGAGAGTTCCTGAGTAGTGTTGAACGATTTTTATTGACAAAGTTGAAATCGGCAAGGTTTTTATGGTGATCGAAATTTCCAGATCATGCGATAATTAAGGTTAAAATCTGTGCATCATCTATATTAGATGCGCCAATTTTCGGCGCTTCCTTTAATTTTGGCGGATAGCTAATGAGATTTCAGAATTGAGCAGGGTGAGATGTGTGTGCGTCGTCATGTCTGGGATGTGTATTGTTGCGATTGGCTGGAAAAATCACATGACTCGTTTTACATAGAACAGCGTTTCCTGTTCAGCTTTAGTGTATCTCAGCGTCTCATAGGAATAGGACCTGCGCTCTGCCTGTGGCCAAAACAGCTCAGCGAAATTAGTCTATTTCTGCACAGAGAACCTCTACTATTAGCTGTGATCCTTCCAATTAGTTAATTACAGATTTGAACATTTTATGTAGTTAGCTAGAGAATTTTAAAGCAGCATCTACGCTGTAAATTCACGGCGGTGGGAGCGGGGGGGGGGCCCCCCCGGGGAAAACAGAAAAGCTTACTATAAAGAACATGGATAAAGTTCACCAAGACTTAGTGTGCATTGTGTGGAATATCTTTATTTTTAACAGTTTTTATTTTAATATTTTCCCGGATATTGGGCGCCCGAACTTATTTGGAAAACATCTTTTAGTAACTGGGTCTCTTTGTTAGCGCAAAACTCCATTTTTTTATCAGTATAATTTCTAGGTGTTCAATTTTACCCATTACACTGTGATGTTGATTATCCACCTTGATTAAATTACAAACCCAGCAATCTTGTATTCACACGGTTTGTTTGTTCCCCCCCCAAAAAATTCCGTGTATCGTACAAAAAACATCACAGTTACGTGTTTTTTGATTTTTCCCGCCCAGCATGTTCATTGACGCACATCTACGTAAATTTTAAAAAACAGAAATTTTCTATATTCACCCACAGGGGAATTGAAAGGTGAAAAAAATACCGTTTATTATATCAAAACAAAACCCGTTACTTTTTTTGGACTTTTGCGCCCCCAGCACTTTTCCCTTGGGACGCACCCTCTACGTAAATTTAAAACAGCTTTTCTTTATTCACCCCGGGTTTAAATTTGAAAGGGGGCAAAAAAAAACCGTTTATTATATAAAAAAAAAACATTTTACGTGTTTTTTAAATTTTTGCGCACCCAGCACTTTTCCCTTTGGGACGCAGCACCCCCCCCCCCCCCCCACCCGAAAAATTTTTAAAACAGAAATTTTTTTAAAATTCCCACAGGTGAATTGAAAGGTGCAAAAAATACCTTTTATTATATAAAAAACTTAACGTTATGTGTTTTTTGATTTTGCGCCCCCCAGCATATTCTTTGACCCCGCATTTTATTTAAAATTTTTAAAAAACAGCAAATTTCTATATTCATACAGGTAAATTTGAAAAGGTGCAAAAAATACGTTTAAAAATTTAAAAAACCCCCCCAAAAACATAACAGATACGTTTTTTTTGGACTTTTCCCCAGTCCAGATTTGTGTTGACACCTTGCGTTAAATTTAAAACCCCAGAAATTTTGTTTTGAAAGGGGTTTTGGGGAATAGCGGTGATTTGCCGTTTTTTTAAAAAAGAGATTTTCCCAAAAAACTTTTTTCCTTTCCCTTTTCTAAATTTTTTTTTTTTTGAACATGGGAAAAATGCAGGTGGAAAGGGCGGGGCAAAGAGGGGGGTAGCACATGGAGGTAGAGGTAGGGAGAGAAGGGGGCCCTTTTCCAGTGCTGGCGAAAACCACGGGGCCAGCGGATATCATTTTGCAGGACCGCCCAGGCCGTCATCGCTGGGTCGGGGCCCTATGAATCAAAGTAAGAACATTTTCCCCAAATTTCTGTCCTTCGGGGTTTTAAGCAACCTGCATTTTGGCAGTTTAAACCTTTCCTCCGTTCCTCGCAGTCACGGCCAAAAAATGTGGGCCCATCAGCTTCTTAAAGCATCTGCCCAACATGAAGCACCCCAAATGTAAAATGTGTACCCACCTGGGGGTTTAACCCATTTTCTGAAGACCTCTTTGAGGGGAAAAAAAGGGGTTTGGGGGGTAGAAGGATTTTAAAAGGGACAAGGGGCCCAAAAAAAAGGATGATTTAGTCTGCTCTGGGGCCCAATTACTGGCATCAGGGGGGGTGAAGGAACCCAAATAAATTCGGAAAAAATTTTTTTTTCCCGGGCGGTCGGAAAAAGCCTTGCGGGCCCCCTTGTTGTAGCCCGGTTTTGGGTTTGCAGAAATTTCAGGAGCCCAAGTCACCTGTTTTGATGTGTGATGATGACGAAATTGGGATAAAATTCCTGGTTTTTTCCCCGCGGGAATTTGTTTTGCGAGCGCTTTTCAGTGGCGGGGGAAAGACGTTGGGGTTTGTGCAATACGGGCCCCGCCACAAAAAGGGAGGGGGGTCGCAGAAGTTCCTTTTTTGTTTCCCGCCAGCCACGGTCAGGAAAAACCCCGTCTCGCTTTTCGCCTTTAAAAAAAGGCCCCAAAAAGGGCCCTTTCTAAAGCCTCCCCCTTTCTTTGAGCAACCCTCTGATTCACCCAGCGATGAATAGCCGCCTTTCCCTTTAAAGGGAAAAAGTAGAGGCAAAAACTTAAGTGGTTAACCACCCCCAAAAGTTAGTCCCTTTGCCGCGAATGCTTGGGGGGGGGGGGGGGGGGGTTTAAAAGGGAGGGAACATTTGGGGCCAAAAAAGGCCAGCCCGACCCCCGGGCCCCCAAACCAAATGTCACCCCTCTTTTCTCCGCCCCTCCTCCCCCGCCACCCCCAAAAGCTTTCCTCAGCTCCCCTTGTCTCTCAGGTCATGATCAGGGATCTGCCTCCGTTTCAGCCCCCCACCGTCGCCCGAGTACCCCGCACCCCCCAGAGACCCACCCTCCCCTTTTTCCCCCTTCCCGCCAGTTTGACGACCTGCAGCCGTACAGCGGCCAGTCTGGGCAGCCAGCCTTCTGTTTTCCGGGTTTTGGGGAGCAAAAAGAAAATTTAAAAACCAAAAAACCACCCCAAAAAACCAAAAACCCTAAATTGTCGGCGGCCGGCTTTTGGTTTGGGAAAATTTTTGGCCTTTCCGTTGGTGGACACGAGGGGTTTCCCCCAAATTCATGGCCTCGCTTCCCCCCAAATCCCAGATGCCGGCGGCATTTTTTTGCCAGAAAAACCCGTCCCTGCCCGGGGCCCAGCCACGTGTCATCTAAAATTTCAAGGGGGTTTGTCTGCATCTGTGCCCGGGAAAAGGTCCCATCTCACCCCCGAACTTGGTTTGTAAGCACGGCCAAGGCCCTATATCTCTGGACAGTCACGGGGTTTAAGGGGTGGATTTTTTCTCGGGGGGGGGTTGCGGTGGCTTCGGTCGGCGCACGCTCTTAAAAAACCGCAGGGAGGGTGCGGGGCCCTTTTCCCCCAAGGTCCTCTGGTGGCATCAGTCCCCAGAGACCCCCAGGCCGTTTTAAAAATTAATTTTCCCTTGGGGGAAAACCCGTCCACACACAGGTAGGAGCTGTGGCGGTTAAGCAACGGGACCAAAGCGCGGGCTGGGTGACAAAAAACCTTTGTGCCGGGGCAGGTGGTGTGGGGAAAACCCGGGCAAAAATCTGTGGCCCCCCTTTTAAGTCGGAGGCTGGAGAAAAACCCTTTCCCCTGGCACATTTTCCATGAACCTTGTGTCCAAAAATTTCTAAAGAGCTCCCCGGGGTTTTGGACGGCCTGCTGAAGAAGGCTCGAGGTCGGAGTTCGCACTTCCCCCGTTCGACCCTGCTTCGTCCGCCTGGCTGCTTTTGGGCCTTTCAGCTCGGCCCCCCCTTCAACCGTCTCATTGTTGACGTGGAAAACACGCTGGAATTCCACCCTCCCCATGGGTCCAGCGATTGTGGCGCAGGCAATTGGGCCCTTACGCAGTAAAGAAGTGACACATGGCCTGAAAAAAGCAGCGGTACGGACCTCGGGGGGGTTTTAACCACCGAGAGTGGAGGGGAGGGGAAAAAAAGGGTTGCACCATTCTTGCCAGTTTTTAAGAAGCCCCCAAAATGGCAGTTTCGGACAATTTCCCTTGTCAGAAAGAGCTTTTTGGTGATTTAGTTCTGGAACGATCGTTGGACTCTTTTAAAAAAACCGGTCCCGCCAGCGGGCGGAGGGGGAGACGGACACGATGCGGGCACGGGCCTTTTTTTCTCCGGGCAAATCCACAAAGGGCCCCACGTTTAAAATTTTTATCCCTTCCCTTTATTTGGCTTGGTTCGGGGGCCCGAGGTGGTGTCAGCAAAAGAGGTGTTTTCCCGCCCGCAGCAGCGTCATTTTCTGAGCGACCATCGCAAGTGGAGGGTTTATTACAGACAAACGCATCCGGCTTTCCACAGATAATGTGGATGTTTGAAATTTCATTAGATTTAAAACAGGCCTGGAAACTCTGATGATGTTGTGGGGCCCCCAATTTCGAGGTCACCGATTAGTTGGGCCCGTCTACTTCACATTTTCCCTTTTTAACAGAAAAAGGTCCTCTTGAAAACTTTTTTTTTTAAAAGTTTATTTTTTTTGCAATTTTGTGGTTTTGGGTGTGAGGAGACTGTTTAAAAGGGGAGCAAGGTTTCATGGGCAACACCGTATTCCATTTTCTCACTTTATCTTTAAAAAGTTTTGCTTGTCAATGGTTTTGAGGTCTTTTTGCTGTGAGTTTCAGCAATAAAACATGGTCCCTTTTGGGAAAAAGAAATGTTTACTTTAAGTGGCATTTCTCCCCCACAATTTTTAATGTGGTGAGAATTTATAAATTTTTAAAATTTTTTAGGTTTATGTGCTGTGGGATACGTTTTAATTATGGTCCTTTGGAACGGGAAAAGGGCTTTAATTTGGGATTTTTTCCCCCACAATTTTTAAAAAGTGGCTGAGAAGTCATATTTATAATTTTTTGGGGTATGTAGTGTGGATTCGCAAAAATCAAGTTTCCTTTTTACCCGAAATGTGGCTTCTTTAAATGGATTTCTCCCTCCCCAATTTTTACAGTGGGGTGAGAGTCTTTCTATAATTTTTTTTGGGGCATGCTGCTTTTTAAATGCCGCAATTTCTAGAGGTCCTATTATAAAAAAATGTTGTTTTAAAGAAATTTTTTTTCACAAATTTACCAAAGTGGCCCAAAGGGGCATGCTTTTAATTTTTGGGGGGATTTTGCTTTTAAAAATGCAGCTATAATCGGTCCTATTTAAAAATTTTTTGTTTTTTAACAGAATTTGTTCTTCACAATTTTTAAAGGTGGCCAAGGGTGATGGTGCTGTCAGAAAAAGGAATAGGTAGGGCACTGTTAATGGGGGCAAATATTGCAAAAAAGACTTGTTTTTGCAAGATCTTTAACTAGCTTAAATCCTGATTGAGACCCCCCATTTAATCAATAAAAAAAAAAGAGAAAAAAAGACATGGGGGGGGGTTTCCATCCTATTTTAAAATGTTTTTTTCTAAAATTTAAAGTATAAAAAACATCATGTAAAAAATATGTTAAAAAAAATTCCTCTAAAATTGTACAAGGGATCAGAAAACTTGACCAGATGTGGGTTATTCAGAGGAAGGAGTTGGAGCACGGACAAGAACAAAGTACAGAGCCCCTTTTCCCCCAGCAGTTGATAAAATGAGAAAAAAGAATCCCAAAGATAAAGGGCACCTGGGTGTAACGGAGCGTTAACCACCGTTTTTTCCCAATGAAGCTAAATTGGTCCCACTATACGGAGGGGAAAGCGCTACCCGGGTATTGACTGTGTACGTGGAAGGCTGGGTTCTAAACACTTCCGTTTTCCGCCCTGCTTCAGCACGAAGTTTTCGTGCTGCGTCATCAGGGCTTTTTAACCCTCGTGTTAATAGTGACGGACGCCAGCCCGGGCTTTCACCGCCCCACTGTAACTCCGGCCCTGGGTCATGCTAGGCCCAGGACAGGGTTTTCAATTTTCCAGTGAAAAAAAGGTGGTTTAAAGACTCCCTTTTTTCCCGGGCCCTTTTTAAATGTGGGGGGGATGCAGGGTTTTGGGGGTCCTGCTGGGGCCAGGGGGCAGGATTTTCAATGTCCAGTTCAAATAAAATGGTGGTTGAAAGACCCCTTTTTCCCGGGACTTTTTAAATGTGGGGTCTGCGGTTTTGGGGGTCTGCTGTGGCCCCGGACAGGGATAGTCAATGTCCTTTTTAACTAAAATGGTGGTTTAAAAATCCTTTTTCCGCACTTTTTAATTGGGGGGGATGCAGGTTTGGGGGTCATGCTGTGGCCCAGGACAGGTATGTCAATGTCCAGTTCAAAATAAAAAGGTGGGTTTAAAGACCCCTTTTCCCGGGACTTTTTAAATGTGGGGGGCATGCAGGTTTGGGGCTCATGCGGGCCAGGCAGGGTTAGTCAATGTCCGTGAAACTAAAATGGTGGGTTTAAAGACTCCTTTTTCGGCATTTTTAAAAGTGGGGGGCATGCAGGTTTGGGGCTCTGCTGTGGCCCCGGACAGGTTAGTCAAGTCCGTTAACAAAATGGTTTTGAAAGACTCCTTTTTGCGGCACTTTTTAAATGTGGGGGTCATGCGGTTTGGGGCTCATGCGGGTTTTCCAGGCGGGATTTTCAATGTCCAGTTCAAGTAACAGATGGTTCAAATCATACCCTTCTGCACTTTTTAATTGTGGGGTGGTTTAAGGGTCAGGCTTGGTCAAGGGGATGAAATGGTCGGGATTTTTTTTTCTGGACTTTTATAACTTTTGTGTTTGCCTAAGAGTAGCCGATCCATTTGACTGTTGTGGTGTTATTCGCTTCTCCAGCCTTTTTTGGGGGTGAAATAATAAAGGTGTTGTTGCTCTCCATAAAATTTTAATGGTCTGCGATAATGATGCTCACTATGAGAAACCTTTTCGATAGCGGGCCCACTATCGACTATCATCGATTCCCATAGCCAAAGCAATCGTAACACTATTTCTGGTATAATGAGGGAGGTTTTTTGAATGTATGTGGGCAGGTGTGTCAGAGGGGCTGAGATTAGTGATAGCAAAAAGGATATGGGGTTTTGGTCAAGAGCACATAAGGGGAAATTTGGGAATAAGACTGACAGAACAATAAAAAACCAAAAAGAGAGTTCCATCCCTTTTGGGTGGGGAAAAACTGTAAACTGCAAGAGGGCCCAAAGGTAAGAGTTTGTGAAAAAAAAAAGAGGGTGAAGGACATAGGGGTTTTAAAAAGGGAATGTTGAAATCACCCATGATGAGAGTGGCATTTATAAAAAAAGGGAAGGAGGGAAGCCAGGGACCAAAATGATCAAGAAATTGGGGGAGAGAGCCTGGGGGTCTGTATCAACTACCACTTTAAAGAAAATTGTCAAAATAGTTTAGTTTCTTAGGATTGCCCATAACCCACAATAAACCCTGCTGCCACTGTCTACCCCAAAACATGTCTGCCCCTTCCCCTGTCTCTTCCCTCCTCCCTTTTAGATTGTAAACCTTCGGGGCAGGGTCCTCTCTCCCTTTGTACCGTTTACGTCATTCTTGTCATTTTTTACTCACTTGACATATGTAGTGCCCCCCCCCAAATGTACAGCGCCATGGAATCAATGGCGCTTTAAAATAAATGTTAATAATAATAATAATAATAACCTGAAAGGAGGGGAATGTAAGAGAGAGAGTGCGGGAAGAATGACCTGGTAATTGCAGTGTGGAGAGAAGTATGCCAACTCCTCCACCCGGCCTGTTCTCAGATTGGGGGTGTGGGTAAAGTGTAGGCCGCCATATGTGAGAGCAGCAAGGGATGCTGTGTCAAATTGCTGGAGCCATGTTTCTATGAGAGCTAGCAGGTTGAGAGAGTTAGAGAGGAACAGGTCATGAACAGCAGTGAGTTTGTTACAGACGGATAGGGGGTTCCACAAAGCACATTTAAATGGGATGGGAAAAGACGTACAACGAATATTATGCAGGTTAGTAGGGTTTCTATGGAAGGCAGAAGAGGAGGTGGGGTTAGCATTAAAGGAGGGTGGGCCAGGGTTAGGAGAGATGTCCCATGCAGTGGAAAGAAAAGTAACAGCAGATGGTTCAGTGACGTGGCATGGGCATGGAGGTCACAGGTTGCAGCCACTGGAATCCTCTTCCACTCCTCCATGACGACATCACGGAGACTTGCGTTCCTTCACCTTCGGTTTGAGGATGTCCCACAGATGTTCAATAGGGTTTAGGTCTGGAGTCATGCTTGGCCAGTCAAGTTCTTTTTACCCTGATTTTCTTTAACAAGGCAGTGGTCATCTTGGAGGTTTGCTTGGGGCCATTATCTTGGAATACTGCCCTGCTGCCCAGAAGGGAGGATGGCATACTCTGCTTTAGTATGTCTTAGTACGTAGGGCCGTTCCTAGGGGCGGCCGAGGCGGGCGACCGCCCGGGGCGCCGATGCTCTGCTCACCGGAGGGGGGCGCCGCCTGCCTTGCCCGCCTGGAGGATCGCCCCTGACTATGCGCGGCTCTTTTGTAACAGTCGCGATGAGCCAGCAGCTGCTGGTGCAGGGAGGAGACGGGACAGATCGCTACCGTCCGGTCTCCTCCCCTGTATCAGCGTCGCAGGGGGCGCACAGCTTTCACCGCGCCCGTTACGACGCTCGATCTCCTGGGAGCTGCGTGCAGCGTAAGCAGCATGATGACATCCCGCTGCTTAAACCGCTCAGCAGCTCCGGACCGGGACTCGCGGACAGAGGTGAGTACTTTTTTTGTTATTTTATAATTACTTACCGGGGGCATCTACTGGCTACAGGGGACATCACTGGCTACAGGGGGCATCACTGGCTACAAGGGGGGGGGGCATCACTGGCTACAGGGGGAATCACTGGCTACAGGGGGGCATCACTGGCTACAGGGGCATCACTGGCTACAGGGGCATCACTGGCTACAAGGGGGGGCATCACTGGCTACAGGATGGCATCATCGGCTACAGGGGGTATCACTGACTACAAGGGAGTTATCACTGGCTACAGGGGGCATCACTGGCTACAGGGGGGCATCACTGGATACAAGGGGGTTATCACTGGCTACAGGGGCATCACTGGCTACAAGGGGGGGATCACGGGCTACAAAGGGGGTTTATCACTGGCTACAGGGCACACTGGCTAAAGGGGGCAATCATTGGCTACAGAGGGGATCACTTGGCTTAAGGGGGCACACTGGCTACAGGGTGACATCACTGGCTACAGGGGCATCACTGCTACAGGGGGGCATCACTGGCTACAGGGGGCATCTATTGCTACAGGGGGCATCACTGGCTAAAGGGGACATCACTGGCTACAAGGGGGCCATCACTGGCTACAGGGGGGAATTACTGGCTACAGCGGCAAAACACTTGCTACAGGGGGGCATCACTGGCTACAAGGAGGGCATCACTGGCTACAGGGGGCATCACTGGCTACAAGGAGGGCATCACTAGCTAAGGGGGGCACACTGGCTACAAGGGGGGCATCATTGGCTACAGGGGGGCATCACTGGCTACAGGGGGGCATCACTGGCTACAGGGGGCATCTACTTGCTACAGGGGCATCACTGGCTACAGGGGGCATCACTGGCTACATGGAGGGCATCACTGGCTACAAGGGGGCATCTACTGGCTACAGGGGCATCACTGGCTACAAGGGGGCATCACTGGCTACAGGGGGCATCACTAGCTACATGGAGGGCATCACGGGCTACAGGGGGCATCACTTGCTACAAGGGGGGCATCACTGACTAAGAGGGGGGCATCACTGGCTATGGGTGGCATCACTGACTACAAGGGAACATCATTGGCTACAGGGGGCATCACTGGCTACAGGGGGCATCACTGGCTACAAGGGGCATCACTGGCTACAGGAGGCATCACTGGTTACAGGGGAGCATCACTGGCTTCAAGGGGCATCATTGGCTACAGGGGGGCATCACTGCTACAGGGGCATCACTGGCTACAGGGGGCATCACTGACTACAAGGAGGTATCACTGGCTACAGAGGGCATCACTGGCTACAGGGGGCATCACTGGCTACAGGGGGCATCACTGGCTGCAGGGGGCATCATTGGCTACAAGGGGGCATCACTGGCTACAAGGGGCATCACTGGCTACACAGGGGCATCACTGGCTAAAGGGGCATCACTGGCTACGGGGGGCATCACTGGCTACAAGGGGGCATCACTGGCTACGGGGGGGATCACTGGCTACAGGGGGGGTATCACTGGCTACAAGGGGGGAATCAGTGGCACGGGGGGGCATCACTGGCTACAGGGGGCATCACTGGCTACATGGGGCATCACTGGCTACATGGGGGCATCACTGGCTACAGGGGAATCTACTTGCTACAGGGGCATCACTGGCTACAGGGGGCATCACTGGCTACAAGGGGGGCATCACTGGCTTCAGTGGGCATCACTGGCTACAGGGGGCATCTACTGGCTACAGGGTCATCACTGGCTACAGGGGGCATCGCTGGCTACAGAGGGGCATCATTGGCTGTAGGGGGCATCACTGGCTACAGGGGGCATCATTGGCTACAAGGGGGCATCACTGGCTAAAGGGAGGCATCATTGGCTACAAGGGGGCATCACTGGCTACAGGGGGGCATCACTACTACGGGCATCACTGGCTACAGGGGCATTACTGGCTACAAGGGGGTATCATGGGCAACAAGGGGGCATCACTGGCTACAGGGGGGCATCACTGTCGACAAGGGGGGCATTTGCAGAGCTGTCTGAGGGCTTTTTTGCTGGATGAAGTGACGTTTTCATTGTATTTATGACTTTTTGATCACTGTTATTCCATTGTATGTGCTGCGGGATGAACGAAATAGCATTTCTCTAACTTTTTTTTTTACATCGTTCATCGTGTAGGTTAAATAACATAACAGATTTATAGGCTCTCTCTTTATACACACAGCAGTAACAAATATTTAACTTTATTTTTTTATCTTTTTTTTACGATGGCATAGGTAAAGGGGAAAAGGTTGCTGTATGTGTTTTTATTTTATTTATTTTTTTGTGTGTGTGTCTGCATTTTCCTTTTTTTTAAATGTTTCACTTTTTTTAAAATGTATCTTCAGATCACTGTTGCATTGCACAGAGGTTATGCATTCGAAGGCATTGTCTACACAGCTATGTTAAAATGCCATTGGAAATCCGATGGTATATTAACATCACTGTATCGCATTTTTTGGAGCGGGTTTGCACAAAAACCATGGTCCGTTTTTGGATTTTGGCCAGCCCAGTACATAGAAGTGCGCTAGAATCCCTTCGGAGATAAAACATGTTCTATATTCCGATGGAATCTGGTGGTGTAGAAATCCGACAATAGAAAATATGTGCTGTGTAAACTACAGCTCAGATTTTCTATTGTCTATGGGCACTGGTTACAGTTGGATTTTTGCGGATTATAAATACTGAATCTGCTTAAAACTCTGTTGAAAAACCATTGCCGTGTAGACAAGACCTAACTGGCAATCACTATGGCCTCGCCGTGCCATCAAAGCATGGCCAGGCATAATGAGTCCACAAGCAGCCCGGAAGCCTGCCATGGAAAGCATTGCCAGCCGTGATTGCATCACCTTAATGCAGACAGAGGAAGCTCCCTAACTCTGTTTTATGCTTAGCTGCTAAGCGGTTAATCGCTCATGACTGTGGGTCACAGAGAATGGGGTCAATTGTAAATTATAGCTGGTTCCATGCTGCTATTGTGCAAGCTCCACTTGTGAGCCCACACAATGTCAAGGGTATACCCATATATCCATTTGCGGGAACACCAGCTTGGATGTATGGGTATGTCAAATGTTGGTAAGGGCTTAAACTTTTGCTACATAAATAATTAGACAGTTTGATGACGATGAGGTCAGGTGGGCTGGGTGTGTATTGAAGAAGATACTTTTCAATCAATGCTGCCCATAGCTTAAAAACACAGAACAAGGCCATTGTCACGGACGCCCCTGCGACCACTGTCCCGGGTCGCAGGCGTGCCCGTGCCCCTGCTCCCAGCGGAGCCCCGTCCCGCACGTCGGGTTCGGGGTCCGCTCATGTCTCGGCCCCCTCCGGCGTTCACTTACCCGGCCGTGCTTCTGCTCTCTCTGTCTCCGTCTCCCGCCACGTGGCTCCGCCCCTAGGGGCAGGCGTGCGCCAGCAGTTTGAATTTAAAGGGGCAGTCTGCCGGTAATTGGTCATTGCTGGGCACTGTTCCTATTTAGTCCGGCCCCTTCCTGCCGGCCTTCGCCGGATCCTTTGTGTATATCCCGTTGGTGAAAGCTTCCTAAAGTGTTCCTGTCTTGCCATACCGTGTACCGACCGTCTGCTTATGTCTACCGTCTACGAACCTTGCCGCTTGCCCTGACCTCCTGCTTGTCTACCGTCTAAGAACCTTGCCGCCTGTCCTGACCTCCTGCCCGTCCACGACTATGAGCCTGCCTGCCGATCCTGTACCTCGTTACCCTTGGCCGCCACCGCAGGCAAGCCCCGCCAGTGGTAGTGACCTGGTGGACTCCTGCCGCAGCAAGACCATCCCGCTTTGCGGCGGGCTCTGGTGAATCCTGGGACCCACTTAGATTCCACTTCCTGGTGTGGGCTTACGCCATTGCCTGCGGTGGTCCAGTGGATCCACCTCCTGACCGTTACAGCCATACTCACAGCTTAAGGGCTGGAGTGAAGACCGAATCCAGTAGGCAGTAACACTGGCCCTTATGCTACTTTGGAAAGATAAACAGGTGCAGCTAATTGCTGAGCAGTAGCTCACACACCCCTCCACTAGGGGAACAATTAGATGATAAAAAACTGCACATTGAATCGATCTCTATTCACATCAGCATGCAGAAAAGCTGCAGTATAATACATGGGGAGATTGCACAAATGCAAAACTACTGATAAGATAACCACTCACACGCCTTCTCTGTCTGAGGGGGTGGTTGCTGGCATTATAATTGCATATAGATAAGGCGATACAGAGGGGTGCCATTAATACAGACCTGTGTTGTGCACCGTGCTGGCTTACAGTCTATGACACCACTACTATTCAATTGGGTGGGCTGCCCACTGTCTGGTGAACCTTATTTGTCTGTACAAAAGTTATCAGGAAAGGGTTTCCCCATGTCTTAGCAGGTGTATTGAGATTTGAATTGAACCTAACATAACAGAGAACTGTACAGCTTCTTTGTGCTACTGTACAGGCTTCTCTGATACTACTGGATATCTAGAGAGATGTTTTTCCTATAGAAACAACACGTCACAGTCATACCCTCCATTAGACAAATAGCATGATGCAATTATCATATAAGATCCAACAGAAAAATCTCTGTACAACATCGGCGGCATACAGAGGTAGAGTAGAAGCCTCATCCACCAATTTGGAGGCTTACTACAGGTTCATATAAAATTAAGCCACAATAAGTCTTTATACTCTAACTATTGTAAAAAGAGTTCCTAATATATATATTTTTTTCTGTTCCCTTCAACATTCTATTTTTCAGACTCAAGACATAACTAAGTCATAAATTAAGATTCACAACTGCTGACAAGTAACACTAATCGCTGCAAGGAAAGCATACAGCTCAGTCTTCTATGTTTCACTTGATTGCAGTGTTAATATAAAGCAAATAACCAACAGCCTCATAATACCCCATGATGTCCCAGATGGACACATTACATCACAGCATTATTATCACATTCCAAAATCAGTAGCACACTATCAACTAATGAAGCTATCAAAGGGGACATAGGAATCTTTGAAAAAGCATTTCTGCTATCTAGGATATATACATTTTGAGCCAAGACTTTCCGGTGCCCATTTCAGAGTTAGATGTGGCTCTCACAGGTGGGCTTAGCACCTATCAGACTTTTATGGCATATCCTCTGGACCACCGCAGGCGATGGCGTAAGCCCGCATCAGGGAGTAGAATCTAAGTGGGTCCCGGTATTCACCAGAGCCCGCCGCAAAGCGGGATGGTCTTGCTGTGGCGGGAGTCCACCAGGTCACTACCACTGGCGGGGCTTGCCTGCGGTGGCGGCCAAGGCAAGGTGCAGGATTGGCGGGGAGGCTCGTAGTCGGGGACAGGCAGGCGGTCAGGGCAGGCGGCTGTGGCTCGTGAATGTAGGCAGGCAGGAGGTCAGGGCAGGCGGCAAGGTTCGTGGTCGGTAAACGTAAGCTGGAGGTTTGGTACACGGTAAGACAAGACAAGAACACTCTGGGAAGCTTTCTCCAATGGAATATACACAAAGGATCTGGCGAGGGCCGCCAGGAAGAGGCCGGACGTAAATAGGAGCAGTGCCCGGCAATGACCAATCACCGGCGCACTGTCTCTTTAAATTTTAAACTGCCGGCGCGCGCTCCCTAGGGGCGGAGCCACGCGCCGGGAGACGGAGATAGACTGAGCAGGAGCGTGGCCGGGTAAGTGGATGCCGGCAGGGACGGGGGAATGAGTGGACCCCGAACCCGACGTGCGGGACGGGGCTCCGCTAGGTGCAGGAGCACGGGCGCGCCTGCGACCCGGGACAGTGGTCGCAGGGCGTCCGTGACAGTACCCCCCCTTGGACCCCTCTTCTTGGGCTCCCCTCTCTTACTGGATTGGAGAAATCTCTGGATGAGGCTGCGGTGCAAGATATTCTCCTCCGGCTCCCAAGACCTCTCTTCAGGACCGAACCCCTTCCAGTCCACTAAAAAGTATCTTCTCCATCTAGTTCTCCTCATGCCCAGAATCTCTTTGACCTCGAAAACTTTTTGGCGCATCCCCACAAACGGGGGGAAAGCTTCCCGGGAAAAAGCGATTAAGGACCAGGGGTTTAGTAAGGGGGCTAAAGATTTTGGGGATTCTAATGTGGGGGACCCGGATTTGTGGAACCCGGGTTTTGGGTGATGTCAAAGGGTCCCAGGGAAAGGGGGCCCCGTTTGTGAGAAAGGGATCTTGAGAGGGCATATCTAGCAGGAGCCCCCACTTTTTCACCTGGGGGAAAAACCGGAGGAGGGATTCCTTTTGTCCGCTTGGCTTCATGCGCTCAAAGCCGGAGCAGGGGATGACGGGGTCTGGCCGATGGCCTTCATGTTTGAACCCGTGCTTTCCCGCCGGGACCTCGGAGGGGTTGCCAGAGGGGAGGAGGGGGGGTTGCGGCCCTAACATTGGGAAAGGGGGGAACCCCCCCGGACTGGGTCAAGGGGGGGTTATAAGAGAACTCCGCCCCTGGCAGAAAAGGACCAATTTATTGGTGCCCAGACAAATGGCGAAGGTAAATCCAAGAGGTTTACCCTCTCCACCCGGCCGTTTGTCTTTGGGGGGTAGGGGAGAAGAGAAGTCGAGCTTTACCTGAAGTTGGTTACACAGGGCTCGCCAAACCTGGAGACAAACTGAACTCCCCGGTCCGAGACAATTTGCTGAGGGAGTCCATGTAGACGGAAATGAGGGGGCACATGAAGGAAGAAAGCTCCCCAGACGGGAGGAGACGGCAGGCCAGGCAACGGGACAAAATGGCCATCTTGGAAAAGCGATCAGTAATCACCCAAATGATGTGTTGCCAGACGACGGAGGGAGATCAGTTATGAAGTCCATGGAAATTTTGGGTCCAAGGTTGAGTTGGGATGGTTAGTGGCTGTGGGAGTCCTGCCGGCTTGTGGCGTGGCGTCTTGTTGCGGGCACAGGATCACAAGACGAAACGAAAGTCCCTTAAACACCCTTTTCAAGTTCTGGCCACCAATAAAACCCGGGATATCAGTGGAAGGTTTTTTGGGCCCCGGGGATGACCGGCCACCAAAGAGCAATGCCCCCATTTTTAAATAAGTCTGCGAGAGAAAGGCGCACATAAGTCCCTCCCCGGGGGAACCCTTTCCCGGGGGTCCATGGAGCTGGGATAAGAATGTTCTGGAGGAATTATTGTTCAGGAAATAGTATCTTCACCCACCACTCCGGGGGCCCGGGAGAGGGCATCAGCTCTCACATTCTTCTCTGCAGGCCTGAAGTGGATCTGGGGGAAAGAACGAAAAAGGACGACCACCTAGCCTGGCGTGGGTTAAGTCGCTGAGCCGTCTGAAGATATTGGAGGTTTTTTGGTGGTCGAGTAGATACGGATGGGAAACGGGCACCCTCCAGCAGATAAAAGCCACTCCTCCAGGGCCAGTTTTATGGGCCAGTAGCTCCGGTCGCCAATTCGTGGGAATTCCTTCGGCCCCACGAGAAAGTCTTGGAAAAGAAGCCGCACGTTACAGGGCTTACCCGTGGGCCCTTTTTGCGGAAGAACTGGGTCCCGGCTCCCACAGACGAGGCATCCACCTCCAGCGTGAAGGGTTTCGCAGGATCCGGACGTGCAAGGGTAGATGCCGGTTAGAGAAGGCGGACTTGAGCCTCGAAAAAGCCTCTTCGGCCTCGACAGGCCAGCTGCGTGGATTGGCTTGTTTTTGGTGAGAGCCCCCTATCGGAGCCACCAGGTAAGAGAAGTGAGGGATGGAAAATTTACGATAGTAGTTGCAGAAGCCCAAGAAGCGCTGATAGCCGCAGACGAAATGGCGGGGGCCACTGCAACACGGCTGGACAGTTTTGCTGGATCCCATCCGTAGGCCTTGGTCCAGAAATGACGTACCCCAGAAACGGGAGGCTAGTCTGATGGAAGAGGCACTTCCCTAGTTGGCATACAGATGGTTCTCCCGGAGACGTTTTCAAACTTGAAAACATGGCTGCGGTGGGTCTCGGGTCAGGAGAGTACCCCGGAATGTCATCAAGGTAAAACCCCAAAGGGGTAGGGGGGAGGTCTCTAAAGAGTCTTTCACAGCTCCTAAGACGGCGGCGTTTTTCACAGTCCGAAGGGCATCACCAGGGATCAAAATCCCACCCGGTTTGAAAGGGCCGTCTTCCATTCATCGCCCTTGCGGGTTCGGACCAAGTTGTGGCCCCCCTCAAAATCCAACTGGAGAAATCTGCGCCCTGCAGGCTTTTAAAAAGTTCTGTGATCAACGGCAATGGGTAACGGTTTTTACCGGATCTTTTCAAACCCCGGTAGCTATGCAGGGGGCCAAAAGGTACCGTCCTTCTTTCTTTACGAAAAAGAACCCCGCACCGCGGGGAAAAAGGACTTCGGATGAACCCTTCCGAGATTCTCCTGGATGTACCGGACATGCTTTGGGTCTCAGAACCCACAGTGGGTAGACTCGGGGCCCCGGGGAGGACTGGTCCCGGAAAAAGTCGATGGGGGAATCGTATGGACGATGCGGGAAGACCCGGTTGTCTCTCGGAAAACATCGGGGTATTTTCCAAAATATTCGGGGGGCAGCCCGGGCAAAGGCCCCGAAGGTCGGGGAGAAAAAAAAAGGAAAGCACCGGGGGGGTGACAAAAACCCCCCGGGAAATTGGGGCCCAACATACCTCCAGATGCCAGTCCCGGATAGGAGAGTGGGGGCCCAGCCAGGGAGTCCCAGGGGGGACCCCCGGAGAGGGGGCGAGGCAACACTGAAGGGAACTCTTTTTTTATGGGAGCGCCCCAACGTTTTGGGGAACAGGGGCTTGGACAAACTGGATGTGTCGCTAAGAATCGTGGGAGGGGAAAGAAAAGCTTTTTTCCAAGGACCACCGGGAACGATACTGCCCTCACTAGAGAAGGTGGATGGAAAATTCCCGGGCCAGCCCGAATCCAGAAACGCCGAACCCCAACGAGGGGACCCGTCTCTGAACGACCCGCAGGGGACAACAGGGGAGAGGAGGATTTTCACCTAGGAATGCCTCTCCCCAGATCCAAGGTGGGGGGTTTCCCCAGGCTTGGGGCACCTGGGACAATTCCTCCGGTAAAAGCTCTGGGGTGCCACAGTAAGGCAAAAGTTCCTTTTCCGAGTGGCCAACTCTTGTCAGAGAACAGCCCGATCAACTGCATGGGCTCCTGGGGGGTGTTGGGGCTGTAGCGCAGGAAGGCCTCTGGAACACCGGTGCCAAGGAGGAAACCGGCGAGGTTTGGGCTTTATTGAATTTTTTGCGAAGTTCCTCCCCCCCGTTCAATGAAGCGTAGTCGATGCGGGGGGCGCAACCGTATCAGGTCATGGGGAAAACGGGAGGTCTTGGGGCCAAGACGTCCTTAAAGGCTTTTGGAAACCCCTTTCTTGAAAGGTGGCGCACAGGCGGGGCCCCGTTCCATGACAGTTCAGAGGACAGAGACGGATTGCACCGGTGTCTCCTACAGACGTCCCCCTGGCGTAGGTTTTGGAGGGCTGTCTCCGGAGGATGCACGAGCTGGTTCCTCGAAGACATTGCGGAACCACTGGGGATGAAGATCCGCCATCACGGTGTTTCCCGTCCCCCAGGGTTTTGCCCCTGCCCGGGCCTTTTCCCGGAGAGGAGGCTGACCATGAAAGCCACTTTCGCACGTTCGGACAGGAACTGATCAGCCATCAGCTCCACGTGTATAGAGCATTGGGTGATGAACCCCCTGCAGAGTTTCGGTAATCCATAGCTCTCATAGAGAACTATGCATTACGCCTTGTCCCCCCACGCGTACAATATGATCGCATTGTACATGCGGGGAGATAAGTTGCATGTCACTTAGTCGCGTCGCATGTCACTTAGTGAATGGATGTCTATGGGGCCGGCAGGCTGCCGCCCCCCCCCCCCCCTTCACGCCTTAGGAGTACGTGCTGATCAGCGCGAGCTCCCGAGACAAACGATGTATTGCAGTGCATACTGTACACTCCGCAATACATCGTGTGAACATACCCTTAAACCATTTTTTTTTCTTAAAGTGGAGCATATCCATTTTTCTGAACTGATTCTCTTGACATTGTATTTTTATAGATGTTGGTACTTTTTTCTTCTTTAGATCTTCTTCATCCATAGATTAGAACATTCAATAGATCTGGCTTTAGTCACCATTATGAAGGCCTTGTATACAACTCTCATTGAATTAATGTAATTATTTAGGCTTCTAGTGGGGACTGTGGGCAGATAGAGATTTATCATTCATACTCTATGGGCGACATGTATGAATTTTGGTGCCCAGATGCCAATTTTACATTGCATACAATACAATAGTGTAGAGTGCACCTGAATCTATGAACCTGTTCGACTGTGGGTCATAAATCAGGCACATTCTAGTGCAAAACCAACACTTCAGGCTCAGATAAACCGATTTTAAAGTGCTCTACCTGTTCCAGCAGTAATGCGCCTGGATTTGCCATACTGAAGCTGTAAATCTGTAGCTTTGTCGGTCGCAGTGCGACACGCCTCCAGCACGCCCCCGATCTCAGGTGCCTTAGAAAGTGCCACGGGCGCTCTGTAATGTGCCTGATACTGAGTACACCAGATTAAAAAGAGAGAGAACGGGACTGCGCTAGATTTCGGGCTGAAAATATGCCAGATCTGGGGTGTAGCTGCGTTCCTGCATGTCCCCCTATATCTATGTTAGGAATTTGAACCTTAAAGGGGTGTTCCGGGACTTACAAAAGATTGTTGGTCCACTGGGGTATGACTAAAATTAGATAAATGAAGCATGCTCACCTCTGTAACGATCCTGTTCTGTCCCGATGGCCGTCCCCTTCAGACCAACAAGCTTTTAAAAAGTTCTGGAACACCGCTTTAATGTGGTCTTTCCACTGTGCACTTTGATGACATATAAATATGATATGCCATCAAAATCTGAAAAGCATGGATCCCATCTCTTGTATCCCCAACTATCTTGGGATTGGGCATCCAGAATAAAGGGCAAATTGCGATTGTGCAACATTCTATATTCTAATCTATGAGATTTCCCAGTACAGGGAAGCAGTGTGTTCTGCTGTACCTATAACTCCTATAGAACAGAATGGCCTCCATCAGGGTTGTAAGTGTCAATGTATATTTTTATTAACTGCATAGCAAAGCAGTGTAAACTATGCAAACACATCCAACAACAAAAAAAATCTATCATACAGTATAATGTTTTATTTTACATAGAAGCCTGTTGGCTACGCATGCAACTGTATATCTATCAAGTGTCACACCTCAGAGATATAAGTTGAGAAGCCCTAAGTTCCAGAGCAATTGTAACTGTATTTTCAAAGGGTGCTCCCACTTTACACTTTGATGGCATATTGATGGGATATGCTATAAAAGTCTGATAGGTGCTAAGCCCACCTGTGAGAGCCACAACTAACTCTGAAATGGGCACCGGAAAGTCTTGGCTCAAAATGGAAAGCTGTTCACACTTGCACACGACTTTCCATTCTGTTCTTTGGGAGTTCCCAGTACTGGGGAGCAATGTGTGTGTCCTTACTCAGAAATCTGATAGGACAGAATAGAGAGTCGTGCACATGTGTGACTAGCTCTCCATTCTGTACTGAAACTTCTGGGGCCCAATCCTGAGATAGATGTGAGTCCAAGATGCAGGACCCATTGATAGGCCAAGTGCTAAGTGGAAATACCCCTTTAAGATTCTACTCAAACCTACTTATGAGCTGTAATGAACACAATGGCCTTATAGTCAATTAGGTCACTCACAGCCGTTCTCTCCTTAACCTTACAGTAATCAATAACAAAGCCTTCTCTGACTAAAACCTTCCTGACAAAATCTTCATCATATGTTAAAGCATGCATCATATCTTTCCCGACTGTTATGTAAGTTGTACCTAAAAGCCCAAACAATATGAGGTGTCCTCCAGGTTTCAACAACTTTGAGAATCTCCTGAGATATCTGATGTAATCATCTTGATATTTGCAGATAAAATCTAGAAGCACAGCGCTGATGATACAATCTGTGGGAGGTAAGACCACCGGATCCATGACATTTTCTCTCTCAAGGTCACATTTCATAACATGTTGAATTGATGATCTCACTTTTCCTTCTTTGACTTGAATCTGGTCACTGAAAGAAATAGGAAAAGTAATGTAAGTGATTGTCCCACAGTCACTGTAAATATAACGGCATGAAAGCTCAGTAGTTATCTCTGGGTTATTGGCTTCAGTACTAGTAGAAATGCTATTAATTAAGTTCACACATGGTCCCCATTCAGAAAACAGTGCCCATCATTATACAAGATCCTATGGATGAGAAAATTGAGCCGAGTGGAAAAATGCAGATTTTACTACTGATGTCTTAAAGGGGTTGTCTCACTACATTGATTCCTCTCACCTCAGTCATGTTTTCTTGGTTTCATATTGAATTCAGTGGCGTATTTACTGGCTTCTGCTAAGGCTGCAGTAGAAGGTTTGTAGCTATAGCAACCAGTGCTGGCAGCCTATCAGGAGAGATCAAACAGGTCTGTAGCTATAGAGACCTGAGGAGCTGATGCAGCCCATACAAGAGGGGATATCTAGGAATAGGTAGGACATTGGTAATGGACATATATTGCAAAGTGACTTGTTTTTGCAACATATTTAACATAAAAAGCAGCAATCCTTGTAGTGAGACAACCCCTTTAAGTCTAATATCTAATAGAAAAGCATTGTACAAATTAGGTGGGTAGAGAAAATACTGCCAAAACATTTAATATGTTTACTTCATGCCTTTTGTACATTAACAACAATGACAATGATATTGTGATTACCTAAAATTTAGACAAATACTTTACCTTTGTGGTTCCGTCTTGACATGCATTTGTGTGGCATGTCCCCACTCAAATGCTCCAGTCCGTGTGTTCAGCCATCTTTTAATCTCTGGAATACAACGGTCCTGGACCTTCAGCACTATGGTTTTCTTGAAAAGATCACAGGCTGCATACAGATGATGGATTAAGGATCCACCGCTGAGGTCAATCAAGATATCACCTTTTATATGACCTGCAGAAATAAATAAAAAAAAATGAATGCAATACTTATACATCCAATAGATGAAACCCTCAGAGATGTTGGAGAGAAACAAAAGAACATTTGTCCTTATGATTTTCAGAAAAAAAATGTTTTTCAACACTCAAAATAAGAAAAAATGAAAATTAAATTGCTTAATGTTCTACAGAGTTAGAGTTGGTTGCATTAAAATATTATTTATAAAAACAAAAAAACAAAAAAAAACATATGTTTAGTTTAATTAGTATAAGATAAATGAATGGTACTAGACCCACCAGACAGAAAACACATAGACTATACAGGGGATCCCAAATAAAGCCCATAGGTCATTTATCCATTGTATTATTTACCTTTAATATTGCTAAATAAACCCAGGCTCAGACCTCCTAGGAGAAGACATTTTTGCCTTTTAAGCATTTTTGAGAAAATAAAGTCTACTTTTTAAGGAACTGTGTTTTACTTTGTGGTTTCTTGACTGTTATTAAAGTAGTTTTTCCATCAGAAACATTGATGATATATCCATAGGATATGCCGTCAATGTTTGGTAGGTATGAGTCCCAACTCTGTGACCCACACCTATCAAGTAATGATATGCTATCAATGTTTTTGGTGGGAAATACACCCCTTTAAAGATCCATACCTTGAGATTGACTCTGCTTGATCTATTCTTCTGGCTATACTATATCGGTACACTTTCTGTTCATTAGTTTTTTATATTTGTTGCTTGATCTACACTATATCCTATAATGTCTCTCATATGACCTTGTTTCCTTTTAGTGTTTAAGTTCTGGATCTGAGAAAATTAAAGTATTTCCAGTTCACCTGGTAGAACTGGTGGGAGGCACAGAGATAATGTGAGATATACACTGGCAGCAAAATGTAAAATATTAAAAAACTCGAGCTTCCCATCAGATATTTGGCTTTATTTCAATGAAGTGAAGCCTTAGGTTTTATGGGAAACTTTTTTAGCTATTCAGTTCTGAACCCGACTCAAAATAATCTACTATCAACACCTACTATGGCTTCATTCTCTAGATAGGACCATGTTAAATGTTCTGTTTTTTTAAAATATCAATAGTCCTCCATTAGTTATAATGAGACTATAAATTGATTGTTGACACATTTTGTGAGAATACATTATCCTACATTATAAAGTAGATTCTGGAAGTAAACTAAGTTCTACATTTTCAAAAACTATTTTGAAATTAGTCAGGAAATGACAGTAGAACAAACTGAGATCTTTCTTTGAATAGTCGATTCTAGTAATTAAATTATAGGTTCTTATAGCTCAAAGAGATCAGGTAATGGCATTGGCAAAAACAAAGAAATTTCCAGCAGATTTGAAAGTAATTGCACCTTCATTTTTTTTAATTGCTTTTCACTTAATAAGTGTTCTAGGTTACTGGAGATTACAGAGGGGGAAAATTACTCTACTAAGCCCTGAGACTTTATATTCTTGAACATATTGATTGACCAACACTTTGCCCTGCTCTCTTTAGTTAATAAACATTCAAATTCAAATAACAGTGGCACACTATGGATTAAGGAAACTATCAGAAAGGACATAGGAATTTTGGAAAAGGCATTACTGCTAACTAGAATACATGAAAAAATTCTGAGGCTCTTAGTTCACACTTTTGGCCAAAAATGCTTAAGCCCACCTCCGCAACTTCACTGGGACCTCAGTACAGGTGGGTCTTACGCTATTGTTACCTCTATTGGGTCCTGTTCAGACCTGCATACTTTAGGGAGCAAAGATACCTGCTTCAAAGAACACTGCACTGATTTAAAACCTGAGGAAGTGGGTGGGGTGTGCAAAAACCAAGATGGAGTCAACCACTCCTCCCTACATATAATCAAAAACAACATTTGGCTTTGCACAAAAGAACTTTGTTTGAAAAAACAAATGCGCACTGGTGTGGCTGCAATACATATAGACATTTAAATTAAAATAACAGTGGCACACTATGGACTAAGGAAACTATCAGAAAGGACATAGGAATTTTGGAAAAGGCATTACTGCTAACTAGAATACATGAAAAAATTCTGAGGCTCTTAGTTCACACTTTTGGCCAAAAATGCTTAAGCCCACCTCCGCAACTCTTTAGTTTATAAAACTGGGACAGTGTTTCTGCTTCATGTAATCTTTCACATCCCAAAAATAAGTTTGCCCAATTGATATTTAGTTGTTCAAAATCGGATGACCCCAATTAAACATAGAAAAATACATACCCTGAGTGAAAGTTTTTGTAAGATTTTCAATGGGAAATATCAAGGAATCGTCTCCAAAGACCATATCAGGATTATCTGAAAAATAGTGCTCCAGGAGTTGTCTAGAATCCCAACAATGCTCATGATAGTGCTTAAAGGAACTGGAATCCATGGTTTCATCTTGTATCACAGATGGGGTGACTGACTCTACACCAGAGCTCAAGGGTATTATATAACAATCAAGAATTAAGTCACAAAGCATGGTAGTGAAGAATGACTTGTCAGGTGACATCACAATATTTTATTTTCTTTTCTAATCTTCATGAGCATCTCTTCACAAGAATGTTTGTTATAACTGACTCACTACTGTTTGTGGAAAAAATATGGCACTGTTATACAGAATATGGCTATATGCTCTCACAGTGGCTCAATGTGGGTTTTGTTTGGTTCTAGGGATAGGCCATCTATGTTAAAGTTCTGATGAACCCAATGCAATCATCAGATAATTATTTGCAAGGTTCATTAAACATCTCAAGTTTGGTAAATACTAAAGTAGATAAAGCAACATCATGCAGACTTATGATTCCTTGTGATCTTTTTGTCAATAGGAATGAACAATGTTTTCTGTTTAATAAAGTCATCTTGTACACACAGTGAGAGCACCTGAGGAAAATGAGAAGATCAAATATCTCACTTAACAGCCAAAAGATATACTGACAAATACACGAGTCACATAGTTAAGATATTCATTGTATTTAACTCCTTATTCACACACCGTCATTATTAATGGCGTCTTCTAAAGGTACAGAATTGAGAACCTGTCCTAAGTATCCAGTGTCTCATTGTATTGAACTCCTCTCCTTCCAATTCATGAGTTAATAAACTACAACTTTATTTCCAAAATCCATCGATTTAATCAGTTCTAAGAAACAACTTGCACCAATAATAATTTTGTGCTCAGGCCACCATTAATGAACATATATTCATATTTTTAAGCTAGGAATATGAAACATAGAGAATGCAGCCACATTGAGGTGCTGACATTGTATGCTACACAGAGTTGGGTTTAAAACCCAAGACTAGAGTGGGAAAAGATTCAGCACAATGTAGATCAAGACAGAAGATGGGAAAAAGCACACAAAGTGTGTACCTGTGTAGTATAGCCAACAGAGAGTATAACAATTAGAAGCCTGATTTTGATATCCTAGGAGTTTGGCCTGGCATCTCAGCAGGATAGACCTGCTCCTTTTGAGCTCCTGGATAACAGGCTGCAATCCAAGTCATCCTGCATTTAAATCTATTAGTTATAAAACATCTTCACCATCTTCATTCTGCTCTTCTGGCCTACTTTACTTGTACCAAAAGCCACCTGCTAGCACATTGAGTCGTCCCTCCTAATAAGCGAACTGGAACAAAAGGCAATTTAAATAATTTGTCATAAAACAACATTGACTATGGGTGGGAGATCCCATTCTCAAACTTCAATAAACCATTTTCCTCAAGACAACAAGGAGGAGCTCAGTAATGGTGACCATGATGTGCTTATTGATGATAACCGTCCTCTCTCTAGGTCCTTTATGCATAATATTCTTTTCAAACTGCTAGAACCTGTTAGTTATGAGCATTACTGGATATTAAAATACCGTTGGTATATAAATTGACTTTCATGTTGAAGCTTTGTAAGAAATACAGGGCGCTATGAGCGGACACTAGAGATTGGCAAATTTCTCAAAAATTCAATTCGGTGACTTTGCTGAATTTTCCAACAAAATTTGTTTCGGTCCGAATTGCTTCGGGACGAATCACGTTAAAAAAACAGCTATTTCCAGGGCTGCACAGAGCAGTAGGTGCTGTGGAAACATTAGTGCCATGCTTTATTATGCAGTGAGAGGGGCTTGGTTTGGTCATTCAATACAATGTTGTGTTTTCGTATGACATGATATGACTGCCGCCGCTCCTTAGATTCGCTTCACTATAAAATTCCCTGGGCACTAAAAGGGCAAAACTACCAACAAAACTGGAGCATGAATGTAGCCTGATAAGTCATGGCAGCGACAGTGGAAAAAATTAAGTGAGGGCTAGGGATGGAACATCAGTAGGCACAGAGTGGCACAGTGACAGAGTGTGGGGGTGACGGCAGCAGCACAGCAGCAGGAAGGTCCAGAGAGTGGCACCAAAGACATTATGGAGTGGGAAAATACAGGAGTAGGCCAAAAAGTAGACAATGACAGAGATGTGGAGGGCTCGGCAGGAGCAACAGCAGCAGACATGAGGTCAGGACAGTGGCACAATGACATTCATGGAGGGTGGCAAAAAAACAGGAGTAGGCCACACAAAGTAAGCAACAATGACAGAGTGGGAGGGCACGGCAGGTAGCAACAGCAGCCAGATGAGGTCAGACAGTGGCCCAATGACATTCTGGACGGGTGGCCAAAAACAGGAGTAGGCCACAGAGTGGACAATGACAGATGTGGAGAGCATGGCAAGCAGTCAAAGCAGCAGTGAGGTCAGACAATAGCACAATGACAGAAGTGTGGAAGGTCACGGCTAGTACAGCAGAAGACAGAAGGAGGTCTAGACAAGTGGCATAATGACATTCTGGAGGTGGCAAAAACAGGAGTAGGCACCAAAGTGGCACAATGACATCGAATAGTGTGAGCAGGTAGTTTGAACCCCAGAGTATTTCTCAAAGATTTTGGGAAGGCGTCACGGATGATGTAATCTGACGCCTAAGACATTGGTGCGTGGAAATCAATGGCCAATCCCGATGCATGATTCATCTGACAATAAAGGTCAGTCGTTCCACCATTTCACTGTGGTCAAGCGGGTTCTCCTTGGTTGGGTCAAACGATGGCCCCGCCGCACTGAACTCCCGCTCTGATGCCACATACTGGCCGGGCCTGGACAGCTTCTCCAACTGCAAACTCTGCAAGTTGCGGGCCACACAATCCAGTTTGGCAGCCAGTAGTCCAGCGGACTTCTAAACTGGCGTGGCAGAGTGCATCTGGACCGAGAGATGATGGCATAGAGAAACAACTCCCTTCTGCAGAGGTATGGTGGAAGCTTGACCTACCGGCTGCAATTGGCATGCTGCACTGGGCGTTGCTGCTGCTGTTGGTGCGGCTGGGGAGAATGGTGGATGGACCACCACATTCTGAGCCACTTTCTCCAGGCACGGATGGGGACGAATGCAGGGGTGTCGTTGAGCAGGGGTGGGGTGCCAACGTTAGGCCCTGGCCACAGCTTCACTTTCTGCCACGTATTCTACATATACACATATTAGGATCCTCCGGTGTCTTAGCAAAGAACTGCCACACCGCCGAGTAGCTGATCTTTATCGCAAACGCTCCGCAATGAGTGATATTACTACTGCCACAGCCCGCTGAGCCCACGTGCAAGCTACTTTCTTGGGACCTGCCGAAGGGGTTTCTTCTACCCCGTGGGCCACCTTGCTCCTGACCTCACACTTGCTTGCTACGCTGCTGACTCTCGGACCACCAAAACCAATTGCTGGCTGGCGCCGCTGCTGACGCGCAAGCTGACGTACCATCTTCTCCTGACGATGATGATGAGCACTTTGCTTCACCTGCTCCCAAGTGCGGTCGGCCATATCATATCGATTTGTGTTTCATCGTCATGCTGGTCTTCATCACCGGTCTTGGTATGCAGAGGCTGACCCTCACAACATGACCTCCCATGCACTCTCCACATCTTACTTTGCGCCGACTGCAAGAAGCAGGGGATATTGGCCCACATTTTTCAATGCCAACTAGTGCTGACTTGCCCTCCTCAATTGCTTCTTCCTCGTATTATAGTGGCGCTGAGCCCGAGACCACATAGTAATCTATGGCTGAGGGACCAGATGAGGATCAGAGGTGGGTTGAGGACACATTGAGGGCCGCTGACCGTCCTGGCCTTGGCCAAAAAACTAAGGGTTGTGTCTGACGTTCCCACCGACTCTTGGCTGGGGTTGTCTGATTCACTGGGTGGATAGGAAATGGATGACCTAGTCCAACCATCAAGAAACCATTGGAGTTGACTGAACATCAAACGGCAGCTAGATGACAGAGCGGCAGTTTCTGGCTCACCATGAGTGACCCTGCTGCGACGTACCATTCGCAGTGCGCAACTGGCCTGACACCAGAAAATGTTTGTGCCACTGCACTCGCATGGTAAAGAGACTGGCCACCTCTCTGTCTGACATATGTTTGTTTATAAAATGATACAGACACTGTTTGCATGAAGATATTGTATATGATATCATACACAACCCTGTAATTTGACTCCAAAATGACCCACTAACAAGCTTGGGTAACCCTTGGATCTAAATTGCGGCTCACAAATGGGCAGGAAAAATTTTCTCTGTAATACTGCTCGTTTAAAAATTCTGTGTATTTTATGATATAAAAGCCAACAGGCTAAAGTAACCTTCGGATATGATTATGTACAGGACCAAAAATTATTTTTTTGGCGGGATGTGTGAGAAAGAACGTTTCTTTTACTAAGTACAACTGCATAAAATTACTTAGTTAAACCTTGGATATAAATTGACACAAAAAAATGTTGCTGCAAACAATTCACAGCTTTGTAGGTGTTAAAAAAGGCGTGTATTTTTGGAACACAACAACAGAAAAAACTTGTAATTAACCTGCGGATATAAATTATGCTACAACTAAATTTCTTCTTGGCGGTGAAAAAAGAATGTTTCTTTATGTGACCACAACAGCAGAACAACGTTAATTACCACTGGATCTAAATAAGTGCGCCAAAATAAATATGAGCAACCAAAATTAAGTGGTATTTGGATTGTAAAAAATGCTGTTTCTTTAATGAATACAACAGGAACAGGCTTAGATAACCTTGGGATTTTCAATGTGCTCAAGAAATGTCGCTGATAGCATTAAAATGTATTGCAGCTGCATTGCGACGCACAACATGGACTTCAGTCCAATAACCCACAAAATCAGATCGTAAGGGAAGCAGTCCCCTCGGGACAAGTGTGACTCTACCCCCCAAAAATCGCTGTATAAAATGTGAGTTCTTTAGTATGAGATATAAGCAAGCAAGCGGCGGCGAGCACCTTCCTACACAGCACTGTAGAGGAAGTAAGTTGAGAGAGCGGAGCATGGCGCTCGAAGAATCTATATAGTGCTGGGGTGACGTCACAAATCCCGCGGGTCACTTAATCTTGACATGTCAATGTAGGCCTATCTCGCCCTTCTTCCTCTGCCGTTCCAGAACGTTCTGTATGCGACCTATGTAAACGCCATGTGTCGCAGCCATTTTATCAATCAAAAACACGCTTCGTTCCCTCGAATCACCCCAAACTTCGACTTCGTTCAGAATCGAAGTTTTCCTGAAATTCTAAACGAATTCCACTTCGTTAGAATCAATTCGCCCATCTCTAGCAGACACTCATCCGCGGTTTTCCAGACACTCAAGCTTCATCAAAATCAAATCGATTCTTTGTACGAGCTCCTGGAAGACCAAGAGAACAGAATCCAAAGGAACAATCTTCCTCTTACAGGGATCCCTGAAACGATCCGTCCTGAATCCTGGGATTAGCGCAAATCGCGGCACATAGCATACCATTGGTAGAGTATGTAATGCCCCTATCGAGGCACATCGCGTACGGAGGGGCATAGTTTATAAGTTACAGTAGATGAAAGCATTCCTAACACTACTTGTATAATGTTGAAATGCTTCCATAAAACCATATTACACTTGTAATGATGTTGCTATGTGCCTCAGTGGAGCCATTTTGTTTGGAGGGCACAGACATCATTTTTTTGGTGAGCAGATAGTTTAATATGCGTTGAGTTATAAATGCGCCAGTTTTTGATAGGATCGGATTTTCTGGCACTCTTTACATTTATTTAATGCGACTAAAAATTGACATAGCACATCCAATTTTCAGACAACTAACCCGTTATGTATTTCAAAAACGTATCCAAGACACAGTGTGAAAATACCCTAAGAAACATGACCTTTTTCTAAGCTCCTCCTTTGCCAAAGAAATATCGACAGACAATCACATTTTTAGACCAATTTCTCTCCTTAATTTAGACGTATAACTGTATGCTTCTATCATTGCCCAAAATTTGTCTTTCATTCTTCCTTCCTTTGTACACTTCGACCAGGTGGGGTTCATAAATGATTGTTAAAGTCGCCAATTTTTAAATAATGTATCAATGGTCAAAAGATCTTGTCTGCCTTCTCTGTTTCTCCTTCTGGATACAGAGAAGGCATTCAACAGAGTTCACTGGGGGTATGTGACTGCATACCCCCAGTAGATTTTAAAGAGTTTTTACCATGAAGTAAAATTGATGTGGAATGAAAATAATAAAAAACATTTTCACCATTCATCATTATTAAAAATTCTGTATTTTTTCTTGTTTTAGCTGCTACTTTATTGACCCATAGTATACAGCTCATCTCTAAAGGATTGCGAACCAGTTCAGTGATGAGAACTCCTCAGTCTTGGCTGCACATGCTCAAACATCACCTCTCCTCTCAGGCAGCTACTGTCACTGTCTTTCCTGCTTAGTAATCACACACACTAATTACTGACCCCCAAGTGCTGTCATTCTACTCCTGTCCTCTGTACCTCTTAGCAATTAGTAAACAGTGCAAATAATGAAAGGAAAAAAGAAACCTCTGTCAGGTATTTGCATTGACAAAAAAAAATCCACTTTTGACTTCTGCAGGGATATATAGGTCCCCTATGTTAAAGGGCAGAAGTGTTAACCAATCAGCTATATTTTAGCTACTCACCATGCTTGCATTTTAGGTTACTTGACTTTACGTAAGACAAACCTTTGTTTGACTAGAGACTCAGGAGTGAGCACAGTATGGGTAAAGGCATGGTGATGTCAAGCCTGCTGGGTAACATGATATGCAGGTCAAACAAATCATACACACCCCCTTTTGAACACACTGAAAGCTGAAGCAGGAAAAACCAGGCATGAAATGCTTTTGTGGCAAAATGAAACATCCTTCATGCAATTCTAGCTCTCTACCTCTTATCTGCCCAAGTTTATACTTCTTGAATTCCGCCAAAAGCCTTTGCGGTCTGTAATGGCACACTCTAGATTTGTCCTCTGCCCCCTTTGATTTTTAATATGTGCATAGAACTTCTGGCACAGTGTATTCAAAAAATTCAGGAGATTAGAAGCATTATGATAAGAGATAGAGAACCCAAGATTGGACTATCTGCCAATGACATCATTCTATACCTCTCGGCAATTGGTTGAAGTTCTTTCACTTATTTTAAGAGAATTTTGCTCCCTGTCTTACCACAAAGTAAAGGTCTCTAAATCCATGATTTTAAATATGGAAACCTCCTGTTAAGTCTCCCAACTCTATCCAGTCACAATATCCATATCAATGGTCAGATTGTGAACTTCCTTGACTGGGAATGTATTTAACTTTCCCACCTTCAAAACTTCCTCTCGCTAATTATAACACAATTTACAAAACTCTCCAGGCAGATATTATTAATGACTCTAAAGCCTTAATCTTGTTGCTGGGACATATTAATCTAGACAATATGAAGATACTCCCTAAAATTCTGTATTATTTTAGAAATCCTCCAATATATTTTCCAGTGTCCCAACTGCCTTCCCAACAAAAGCTTTTCATGTTTTTTTTTATCTGGCAAAACAAAAAAGTCAAGGGTGTCAGATAAGATTCTTTTCTTTCCTATTGATAATAGAGACCTGGGTTGTTCCTGCCTATTGATCTACTACAAAGTCTCCATTAAAAGGATTTCCTCACTAAAATGATTGGCTTTCACCATAAAGGGACAGTTAAAGGGGTTGTCTCACTACATCGATTCATCTTACCTCAGTCTTATTTTCTCGGTTTCATTTTTTAATTCAGGTGTGTGTTTACTGGTTTTAATGGCTTTTACTGGCCACTACTGGCCTGCATTGATGAGCTGCTGAGGACACTAGGTCTGTAGATATAGCAACAGCACTGGCAGCCTATCAGGAGAGATAAAACAGGTCTGTAGCTATAGTGACCTGAGGAGCTGATGCAGCCCATGCAAGAGGGGATATCTAGGAATAGTAAGGACACTGTTAATGGACACATGTCATGGAGGCTGGTGCGGGTGCCGCGGTGCCCCGTGGCCGCCCCCCTGCCCGCAGGGGGTCCGGTGCGGGTGCCGCGGCTCCCCGCGTCCATGCCCCCGCTGCCCAGTCCCTGGCGCCAGTTCCCTTACCTGCCCGCGCTCCTGTGAACGCCGCTCCTGCCTGTCCCGGCCGCCGTGCGCGTACCTGGCGCTTAGGACGCGTGCGCGACGGCTGGTCTGGATTTAAAGGGCCAGCGCACCATTAATTGGTTATTAATGGGCGCTGGTCCTATATATGGAATACGCCCCCAGCAGTCCCTGCCAGATTGTTGGTGTGCTTACCTTGCCTTTAGAGAGTGTTGAGGTCCGTTTTTGATTACCCGTGTACCAGTCCGCTTTGCGTATGTTCCTGACCTTGCCTGTTTGCCGCCTGCCCTGACCGTCTGCCCGTCTCTGACCACGAACCTCTGCCACCTGCCCTGACCTCCTGCCTGTCCCCGACTACGCCTCTGGATCACGATTTTGTACCACGCCGTGCCCCGGCCGTCATCGCAAGCAAGTCACGTCAGGGGTAGCGACCTGGTGGCCTCACGCTGCAGCAAGTCCATCCCGCTTTGCGGCGGGCTCTGGTGAAAACCAGGGGCTACTTAGACTCCGTTCCCTGACGTGGCTTAACTATCATTGCTTGCGGTGGTCGAGCAAATCCACCGAACCATTACAACATATAGCAAAGTGACTTGTTTTTGCAAGATCTTTAACATAAAATGCAGCAGTCCTTGTAGTGATACAACCCCTTTAAACCCCTTTATATTTTCTATATATATTGGTCAATAGATTTTACTTTGGTCATGAGATAAGAGCATTTTTATTAGCTCTGAAGTGCACACAGGTTTCTAGGGTTACTTGCATACCAGACAGACATCTGTTATATGACTAGCAGAGAGCAGGGAGTGATGTTGACCCACTGATGGACTTAGATTGAAGAAAACTGATTAAATCTAACAAGATTAGTTTCAATTAACAAAAGGTACATGTGCTGTGAGGACTGAAAAGCATGACTTTATCTGCAATCTTGTTAAAGTTAGCAAACTCCTGCACTGTCAGAGTAACAATTTGCTAGAAGCTGAATATGCCAATCATTGCTATAGAACCACCCACAACCTGAGGGACAGAGAAAGTGCAAAACTGCTAAAACTCAGTGAAACAGCAAGGTGAGGAAAACTCTTTAAGAAGCAAACCAGATAGTGGAAGCTTCTCAAAACAATGAGTCAATATGAAGGAAAAGGCTCTAGGATATTTCCAGTTGCATTGTGTTTGCTCTCCATCTTCAGTCCTCCAGAGGTATCAGTCACCCTGAAGCATCTACAAAACTTCTATGCAGATGGTACATGACATCAATGAATCTTGCAAAAATGTTTCTCCATCACTTAAATATTTTCTGGAGGTAGACATTGTCTCTCTCCTCCACATCTGGTCGGATTGCCAATCTGTTAATACCCATTTTGGGAGTACATTTGGAATTTGATCAGTAATATACTTGGTGCTATCAAGTGTTGGACCCCAGCATTGGCCTTGCTATCTATTGGCCTTGAGGAGCTGTCTCTATCTGATACCTATTTGATAGCCCATTTACTTACTGTAACTAGATCACACATTGGAATAGCCCTCTCCTGCCCTCCCTCTTAGAAATACAAAATGCTATTCAACATTAATTTGTGATGAAAGAGCAAGTGGCAGGCCGACTAAATTCACTCCATAATATGAATATGGAGCAATTGGGAAAAATACTGGAATAAGGACACATACATTTCCCCTATCCCAGGGTTCTGATGTGATACATTCAAAAGTCATTTTTTCCATTTGTACTAAAATGGTTGCTTTAGTTTTATGAAAGATTAACAGTTCTTTTTATTTTATATTATCAACTTATGAATGCTATTATTGCACCGCAAATGTATGCTCAAGTTGAGGATTGTTGAGGTTAAAGGGGTTGTCTCACTATTTTGATTTGTCCTGTTTTCTTGGTTTCATTTTGAATTCAGGGGTGTGTTTACTGGCTTCCACTAGGCTGCAGTAGAAGCCAGGTCTCTAGCTATAGCGACCAGCACTGACAGCCTATCAGGAGAGATTGAACAGGTCTGTAGCAATAGTGACCTGAGGAGCTGATGCAGCCCATACAAGAGGGGATATCTCAAAATAGGTAGGACACTGTTAATGGACATATATTGAAAGTGACTTGTTTTTGCAAGATCTTTAACATAAAAAGCAGCAATCCTTGTAGTGAGACAACCCTTTTAAGTATGCACTATATTTTTCTGTTCTGAGTTATCGTCTAAAATGTGAATTCCATGTTCTATACATTTTTCTAAATGTATTATTATCAATATTTAGATATTTTGTATTGTGATTTCTTTGAAAAATGAAAATTTAAAGTGTGTTTACAAAAAAGCCATAGATATCCTAAGTGAATCTCAAGGTATGGATCTTCAATGGCAGTCAAGATACCATTAAGTGACTCCTAATTACTTGAAATTCTAGGTTTTATTTTTACAAAAAATTTTTAATGTCATACTCTTAGGATAGCTGAGCTGGCATCTTCAGTTTTTTTTAAAGATCCAATGATTTGTAGAACATTCAATGATTCTACTTTTCATTTTCTTATTTTTCAGTATTGAAAATCAATAGTTTGTTGAAAATTATAGACGTGCTTTTGGGCTCTTAGAATATATCTCCAAAGACCAAGACAATTGGCGTACCTATGCCAGCTTTAGGCACGTTAAATCATTGTAAAGTACGCCTGAAAGTCCAATATTTTCTAAAAATTGGCGTCAGGTATACCTTGCATAGATTACTTAATGCGCCTAAAATGGCACATCGTATCAAAAAAGGGGGCATTGCATCAAAAAAGGGCGCATTGTATCAAAAAAGGGGGCATTGTATTAAAAAGGCGGCATTGCATCAAAAAAGGGCGCAATGCTCAACACTCGGCACATAGCATATCACTGGTAGTATTTCGCGACGGGTGCACCATATTTAGGCGCATTACAAAGTGTCATTCCCGGCATATAATGTGCCTAGTTTTGGTGTATGACAGTTTATTTACAACAAGAATATGGCGTAAAAAGTGGGTTTGCTGCAAAATAGAACAAAAAACTGGCGTTGGCGTGTTGGGACATGTCGCCCTAAGACTTTTTAACAGTTAATTTTGCATTTAGAAAGTAAATTGATCATTTTAAATTCTAATATGTGTAATGTTATCTGTATTATTTAAGTCTTCATGTCATGTTTTTACATGTAAAACTTAAAGCCACAATGTAATAATCAAACCAGGGTTTCCTCCATGATCTTATTTGACCAGAAACTTTTAAGAGAAACCTAATTGTTTACTTGGGGCCAAATTTTATGAAAGGTGTAGAACCTTAAATTATAATTTTATTAGTTCTGTGTTTTACAAAATCCTCAAACTATGTTTCTACTTTAGAGTTACACAACACTGTGAACTAAAGCTTAATTCCAATAATATAAAACATTTATTAAACTCTATTCAAACTATTAAAACCAATAAATGTCATCAAGCATATGAGGGATTAAAGATATAACTATAGTTATGTAGCCTCCATCCAAAGGGTCTGCCCAAGCAGAGACAATGATAATACAAACACTATTCAAGTAAGGGAATGTGGGGTATAACAATGATACCATGCATATTCACTGTTCATACTGATCACAGTCTATAACATACTGCTTTCATGATGTGTGTAGATTGTGTCCAAATAAAGCTTCAAGCTATAACACATCTGACAAATCAAGAGTGAGTTATACAAATAAATCAATCAATTTATCCCATACAGTAGAGTCCAGGGAATATCTATGTAGTCAGCTCTGGGGACCTAGACTAGCCCCAGGGCTGTATGTATAGGAAACCTGCGGTCACGGCACACTCTGTTGCCCTAACAGCAGTCTCTGTCATACTGTCACAGAGTGTAGTGCATTAGCATTCACAAGTATGCTAATACATTACTAAGCATAAAAAAGTGTAAAATATTTATCCTGTAATGGGATTTAAAAAAAAAAAAAAAGCGCAGAAAACAATTTTAAAATAAATAATAAAATAAAAATATAAATGTAATAAGAATTATTGTGCCTACATTACACACAAAAAAATACATATTAGGTATCCAAAAGACCGTAATAACCTGTAGAATTAGTCTTAAAGGTTATTTAGTACGAAATATAAAAGGTGCAAAAAATAATTATAAAAAAACACGTTTTTATGTTTACACTACAAAAAATGTAAGATAAAATCTGCAGTAATTTATTTGTAAGTTCAAACTATTCCTACAAAAAATACAACTTCACCCACATAAAACAAGTTTTCAAACAACTGTCATTAAAAAAAAAATAAAAAAAAAATCCTGGTCATTAAGACCTTTTCAGGCCGGGTGCTTAAAGGGATAAAATATTCATCCTTTCTCTGCTCCTATCTTCTCTTAGGATAGCTGAGCCGACATCTTTAGTTTTGTGAAAAATTCAATGATTTATAGAACATTCAAGGGTTCTATTTTCCCTTTTCTTTTTTTTAGTATTTTGCTAAAATTATAGACAGGTGTTATTATTTATCTACAACATCTGTGAGGGTTTTTTTAAAATATGTTTCAGTATGAAATTTCTAATATTTTTTTCTTTGGGTCATATTATAGGTGATGTCTTGTATAAAATCAGCCATGGCTCCATGGTTCATTATCTCTATGCCGCATATGACAACATCAAAATTTTGAAAGTCAAAGACCGATGCATCCTAAAGCTGAAAAGATTGCTGAACACACTTACAGGAGCATGTGACTTGCGTCATACCACAACACTTCATGCAGATTATGAAGGAAAAAGGTAAAGCATTTGTCTAAATTTTAGGGGAAACCTTATGTCATTATCATTATAGTTACTGTATTAGAGATGTAAAGTAGACCAATGAAAAGATTAGACAATACGTTTCCATAATATTTTACTTTTATATTGCTAGTTTATTTAAAATAAACATTTTAGATGTAGAAGTAAAGTTTAATTTATCCCATTGTATTCTATGGGTTTCCTATAATTTGCCACTTGTAGGATACGTTCGTTGGGCAGCCCTTTCCCCCCGTTTAACCCAAAGAAAATGCGAGGGTTAATAGGTGTGCCCCCAGACCACTCCATGGGAGAGGTGCTGCTCCTGGCCCGGAAAAATGACAGCTCTCAGGACCCCTTGGAGGGCCCGGGGTGCCGCACCCCTCAGGCGGGGGCGGTGCCGGGGGAACCCTTTTAACCTCCCCCGTTCCTCCCGAATTTGCCTGTCAAAGGTGTTTTTTGTTTTCCCCGTGATTCTTGTAATTGTTTCCGTGTTTTGACCTCGGCCTGTTTTTGACCCGGCTTTTGCCCTCGTTTTTTTTTACTGCGCTCCTGACCGTGTTTGGACCCCCCCTTTTTTCTGGGCCCCCCACTTGGATTAGTTTCTTGGCTTAATCCGTTACCGCACCGTTTTGACCCAGACTGATTGACTCTGTGTTTTCCCTGACGGCCCTGCACTTAGCAGCATAGGGGCTGTTGTCCAGTTGGGGTCTGCCATCTAGGGCAGCACGCAAAATTGGCAGGGACAGTGGGCTTGGTGGCAGTCAGGGCCCACTGCACCTCCTCTGACGTGACAGCACTGTTAGAAGGGCAGAGTATAAGCTGGTCATTTAGTTCACCAGCCTTTGTCTTACAGGACAAAGACAAGAAACAAAGATCATCCTTTCAAAATGTTAAGAAATGACACTTTCAGAAATAAAATATATTGAAATAAAATAAAATAAAATTGAAATAAAATATATTGGATCTAATGATTTTACCTCCAGCAAATTGTATCATCAGCGCTTGACTTCTGGATGCTATTAGCAAAGATCAAAATGATTTCGTAAGGTCCCCCAGGAAGGTCTTCTGGTTGCTGAAACTTAGAGACAACAAATTATTTTGGCTTGCAAATAGAACTTATATGATGAAGATGCCCAACAAGAGTTTTAGATACAGGTGGAGGGGAGTGGGGTTCTTAGCATAAAGCAGGTAGAGTCACAAATCTCACCTATTGTTCTCAATCATGGTGTGTATCATGGTCACATACATACATACATACATACATACATGTTCTCAATCATGTATGTATTTTCAGAAATCCTCCTTAGTGGGGTTGCTTTTATAGCTAAAGAAGATAGGCACCCTGCTGATGAGTCAGTTTTACCACTGCATTTACAGCTTTAACTGAGGAGGGGGATGATGTTTAATGGCGTTGGTCTTCCCCTGATATTTAGGGGTTCTGGAGCAAGCCTTTTGTTATATTCCACTTATAATTTACACATTGGTGGTGGGTAAGTGACTCAGAATGACTGCTGATACTGCAGCCACTATGGTGTGTTGTAGGCCTTGGCTTCTTCAGCCTACCCGATCCTGTGAAAAAGAACCACTCAAGTTTGAAACATGTAAGAGGGACACCCCTTTGATCTCTCATGTGTATATGCATGAATAAAGATTTACTATTTGACTCTATGCTAGAACCAAGTGCAATTTGCAGTTCTCTTCAGTCGGGCATTGGAGGCTGTTCCGTGCAATCGTAAAGAAACCTGGACAGACAGAGCATCCTCTGAATGCAAGAGTGAGCAAACCCACCTTTTTCAAATCTACCCAACTCAGCCTCACCTCGGAACAAAGGCTTGTTGTAACCTCTTTTCTGGTGCTCAAAGCAATGGAGCAGATCATTTTTGCAGTGAGGGGCAGCAAAGGGTGGTATAGGAGCAAGATAGACTTGGATCGTGCGATCTATTTGCTGTGATGATGTACAAGGTATATGTGACCCTGCTTCAATGTAAACTACAGCAAAAACCTCCCTCTAAATGTCCTGGAGACCAAAAGATGCTGATGGGGATCAGAAATAAACACTTTAGGCTCAGGAATGGCGTGGATTGTAATGAGAATATGGGAGTTATCTTTAAACCCGTCCTCTTCTCACTGCAGCTAGGTCATGCCCCCACCATTATATAAAGAGCTTGAACAACAGAGTAGAGACAGTCACCCCGTCTGTGATACAAGATTGGACCATGGACTCCAGTACCTGCAAGCACTATCATGAACATGGCTTTGACTCTAGACAAAATCTGGAGCAGTATTTTTCAGATAAACCTGATATGGTTTTTGGAGAGGATTCCTTGATATTTCCAATTGAAAATCTTACAAAAACTTTTAAAGAGGGTAAGTATCCCGCAATGATAAAATGGGGTAATCCAATTGTGAATAACTGAAAATCAAATAGGCAAACTTTTTTTTTAAATGTGGAAGATCAGATGGAGAATAACTGTTTGATATTTTTCCCTATCCATGAGATTCAGAGACTGTTTTCTCGTGAGACATTGTGCTTTAATTTAGTAGGAAATTTTGGTCCAAAAATATCAAAACATTTTGAAAAATAAAAAAATTGCTATTTTCAAATTTAAAAAAATTCTGTCTGTAAGACAGATAGTTATTCCTCTCAAAATAGTATAGAACTAGCATCTATCATATCTCTTCTGTAGGTTGGCATAATTAATTATTGGGGGGGCTTAGAAACTCAGTAGTAATATTTCACATTTTCAAGACAATTTACATACAAGAATTACATTTTTTACGGACCAGTCCAGTTCTGACATGACTTTGAGGGGTCTGCATAATAGATACCCCAATAAATGACTTCATCTAAGAAATTACACATCTTACAGTATTCAAAACAGCATTTAGGAAGCTTATGAACCCATTTCACAGAAATTAAAGCAAATTGGAGACAACATTTTTAAAAAATTAAACTTTTTTACATATTTTAAGGGCGGCATACATGGACCGGGCTGTGTCAGATATTTGGCGTCTTTTCAGCCCGACATCAGGCGCAGACCCGTTCACTACAATTTTCAAAGTCCTGCATGGCAATATGAGGCGTGTTAAATAGCGCCTGTGGCACTTTGTAATACGCCTGATTTCGGGTGGCTGGGCGCACTAGAACCTAGTTTCTAGGTATATTACTGCTGGAACAGGTAGACCACTTTCAAAGTGGTTTACCTGAGCCAGAAGTGTCATACTATGACCCGCTGTAGATGCCAAATTTTATACAGGATACAGGTCACCCTAAATGTTTATACATTCATTGGAACACAGTAGATGTGTCCAGAGAAATGCAGCTCAACATTGATTCCCCCAATTTTTCTGTTTTTAGAGATATCCCATATGTGGCCCAAATGCGCTATTTGGCTCAACAACAAGCTTTAGCATAGGATTAGCAGCTACTGGACTTTTGGGTCTTATTTTCATTAAAATTCTCTTTATGCACCATTAAAGGATTGTGGAAACCCTAAGGTGCTAAAACTTAATAAACACCCCTCAAAAGACCCCATATTGTAAACTACACCCCTTAAGGAATATGTCCAGGGGTGCAGTGAGTATATCAACCCCACAGGTGTTTCATAAATTTTTTAGCATTAGGCTGTGAAAATAATTTTTTTTCCGAATAATCTGCAATTTTAGCTTAAACTGTTTCATTTATACAAGGAATCCTGGAAAAAAAAGCCTCCCAAAATTTGTTGCACCCTTTATTCTAAGTTTGCCAATACCATATTTGTGGGTGTAAACTACTGTATTGGTGCATGGTAGGGTGTACAAGGGAGGGAGCACTATTTGACTTTTGGATCACAGATTTTGGTGGGTGTCATGCTGCATTTGCAAATCCCCCAAAGTACCAGAACAGGACAGGTGAAGCCTTCCAGGGGGTAAACCCCATTTTTGGATTAAACATGCCTCATGGATCTCATCTAGGGATGTATTGTGCATTTTTGGTTGATAGGTTTTTTAATTTTTTTTTAAAAAGCATATGGGAAATTTAAAAAATTTGGGGGGAAAAACATTTCCCCCATTTTTTTTTTGCGTTCATTTTTAAAGCTTCCCCCTGGCGGGAAAAATTTAAATTAATAACTTTACTATGGAGTTCAATGCAATTACAATGATATAAATTTTACATTGGTTTTGTTTTATTAGGCTTGTTTAAACTGCAACTTTTTTAAATCTTTTTTTTGGCCGTTTTTTGTTTTCGGGAAATCGTTTTGAAAAAAAATAAAACAAGTCCCATAGACTTTAATAGTAAATTTGTTCTGTAAGAAATTTGTTCTGTATTCGTTAGTTGTGACTTTTGATGCATTTTTTTGCAGAAATCCACAACAATTAGTTGTGCTATGCATTTCTGCAAATTAACAAAACACACACCAAAAACACAAAAAAAACCCCAAAAAATGGTTGGTTTTGGGACAGAAAACGGATAAAAAGTCATTTTCCCGGTCCTCAAAAATCTTTTTTATTTTTGCTGTTTCCCGAGCTTTTTAGGGCTTTTTTTTTGGCGGGATCAGCGAATTTTTTTTTTTTTAAAATTGGGGGGTTCATATGAAATTTGGGTATTTTTTTTATTAAGGTTTTTGTGAGGGGGTTTTGGAAAAAATACAGCAATTTTTGGTAGTGTTTTTTTTTTTTTTACAGTGGAAAGTGGGGCATATAAGTGACAGGGCAAGCATTACTCAGCAGGTGATATAAATTAAAAGCAATACCCTTTTTTTAAATTTTTTTTCAATTTTTAAATTTGTTTTAAAAACCCAAAAAAAAAAATTTTTTATTAAAGCGGGGGGAAAAAAAATTTTTTTTGCATTCCCATAGTTTTAGGACCCATAAAATTTTTATTTTATACAAGCTGGGTAGGGGTTTTGATTTTTTGTGAGAGAATTCACTTTTAAAAATTTTAAGTATTACTTTTTTGGAGGATGAGTGTTTTTGATTGCTTTTAAATTCATTTTTTGGGAGGCAGGATGAAGAAAATACTACAATCCTGATGTTTTAGATTTTTTTCTTTTTATCACCATGCAGTTAAAATGACAATTTTATTTTTTAACCCCTGGGGGCCCAATACAATTACATTTAAACATTTTTATAGTTTTTTTTTTTTATTTAAAAGCGTTTAAAAAAGGTTTTTAAAATTTGTTAAAAAAAAAATTTATACATCACTTTTCTGACAGCCAAAAACTTTTTTTTTTTTCTGTGAAACAGAGTACATAAGGGCTTTTTTTTTTGCGGGAAATGAACCAAGGTTTTCTTTTTGCCCCCCACTTTGATTTTTTATGTGATTTTTTTTGTTTCGTTTTTAAACAAAAATTGCAATTTTGTAATTTTTTTTTATGATGTTCACAGTGCAGATTAATGAACATGACACACTTATAGGGTAGGTCGTTATGCACGCAGTGATACCGCACATGTATACTTTATTTATTTTCGATTTTTTTGGTGGTGATTGGCATTTGTAAAGGGGAAAAGGACAGTGTACGTTTTTTTTATTTTATATATCGTGTTTGTGCTTTACTCTTTTTTTTACCTTTTTTTTACTTTTTCACATTTTTTTTAACTTTTCCCCATAGATGACTTGTATCAGTGATCTTCAGATGCATTACTAGGTGCCCCTACCCCAGGTTTATTACCTTTTCTCAAAAAACTGACCCCATTTTTTATTGTGCCTGCCTGAAAACCCGAGGGGGTTCCCTAATTTTAACATGAATTTTTCCCTTAGGGCAAACAACTTAACCAATAATTTTAATTATAACGAAAGAAGGAAAAATTACTTAGGGTAAATTTTCAAATCCCGTATATGAAATTAAATTATATAAAAATTTTAATTAAAAAATGATTAAAAATAAAACTATATAAATCCCCAAAAAAATTTAAAAAGATTTCCCTTTAAAAAGTATTTAAGATTTTTTATAATCAAAATTAAATTAAAATCAATAAAAATAAAATTTCAAACATTGGGCCAAAAAAATCCGTTCTCAATCGTGTATTTGCAGAGTTGCGCAGTATTATCAGTGATTGCAAACACATCACAGGAGACTAGAAATCAGCATGTCAGTGAACAGAAACTATGATAGTGATCTTGCATGATGCATCAAAAGTCACAGCAAGATCTGGAGTGTGCCGGTTATTGCTATATGTGAAATACACGTTTGGCGCGGCAAACTAATGCATCAAAATTCCACGACGCGCCAAACACAAATGTGAGGCACCTCGAACCTTAGGCGCCATTTATGGCCACACATTCACCACTTTCATATATTCACACATGTAAAAAACACAGCAGAGGCTCTCCCGAGTGCACTGACATTAAGCGACTAGGTATATATTCACTCACCTTTGGAAGTTGTGCTTTTAGCCGGCACCACTCAGTTATAAGCAATATCTCAAAGTCTGCTCTCCTGTAGCCGCAGCAAGCCCCACGCCTTAACCCTTAATGCTATAAGAGTCAGTTAAGAAAAAATAAGAATAACAACTGAACTGCTGCGCCGGCTCCAACGTAGAGGTATTTTATTACAAACAAACGAACGAACTACGCATCAGGCGTTTCGTGCTTACTGCACGTCATCAGGTACACAGACACAGAGCAATCTATCCTCTTTAAATAGTAGCGCTTCATCAGGTTCACAGACAAATAGCAATCTATCCTCCTTAACTACCAGCACTTCATCAGGTTCACAGACAGGTGGCAATCTATCCTCCTTAAATGCCAGCACTTCATCAGGTTCACAGACAGGTGGCAATCTATCCTCCTTAAATACCAGCCAGGGGCGTTGCTAGGGTCCCAATACATCCGGGGCCCGGGCCCTTTGGTTATGTTCACACGGCTTATTGCGGCGAGTATGGTACACACCACAATACGCTCAATATACACACACACTCAGACACACACACACACACACACACACTCAGACACACACTCAGAAACACACACACTCAGACACACACACTCAGACACACACACACACTCAGACACACACACACACTCAGACACACACACTCAGACACACACACACTCAGACACACACACACACTCAGACAGACACACACTCAGACACACACACACTCAGACAAAACACCTCTCACACACCACACACACACTCAGACACACACCCCACACTCAGCCCACACACACCAGAAAACACACACTCAGACACACACACTCAGACAGACACACACTCACACACACACACACACTCAGACACACACACACACACTCAGACACACACACTCAGACACACACACTCAGACAACACACACTCAGACACAAACTCAGACAGACACACACTCAGACAGACACACACTCACACACACACACACACTCAGACACACACTCAGACACACACACTCAGACACACACACACTCAGACAGACACACACACTCAGACACACACACACTCAGACACACACACTCAGACACACACACTCAGACAGACACACACTCACACACACACACACACACACACTCAGACACACACACACACACACTCAGACACACACACTCAGACACACACACTCAGACAGACACACACTCACACACACACACACCCACTCACACACACACACTCAGACACACACTCAGAGACACACACACTCAGACACACACACACACTCAGACACACACACCACACACACCACACTCAACACACACCAGACAGACACACACTCACACACACAAAACACACTCACACACTAAACACACACACTTGGACACACACACTCAGACACACACACTCAGACAGACCACACACACACACACTCACACACACCTTAGACACACACTCAGAAAACACACACACAGACAGACACACACAAAACCACTGAGACACACACTCAGCCCAGAACACACACACACACACACTCACACACACACTCACACACACACACTCACACACTCACTCACACACACACTCACACACACACTCAGACACACACTCACACTCAGACAACACACACTCAGACACACACACACTCAGACACACACACACACTCAGACAACACACACTCAGACACACACACACTCAGACAGACACACACTCACACACACACACACACACACTCAGACACACACACACACTCAGACACACACACTCAGACACACACACTCAGACACACACACTCAGACACACACACACACACACTCAGACACACACACACACTCAGACACACACACTCAGACACACACACTCAGACAACACACACTCAGACACAAACTCAGACAGACACACACTCAGACAGACACACACTCACACACACACACATTCAGACACACACTCAGACACACACACTCAGACACACACACACTCAGACAGACACACACACTCAGACACACACACACACTCAGACACACACACTCAGACACACACACTCAGACAGACACACACACACACACTCAGACACACACACACTCAGACACACACACTCAGACACACACACTCAGACAGACACACACACACACACACACACACCCACTCACACACACACTCAGACACACACTCAGAGACACACACACTCAGACACACACACACACTCAGACACACACACTCAGACACACACACACTCAGACACACACTCAGACAGACACACACTCACACACACACACACACACACACTCACACACACACTTGGACACACACACTCAGACACACACACTCAGACAGACACACACACACACACACACACACACTCACACACACACTTAGACACACACTCAGAGACACACACACTCAGACAGACACACACACACACTGAGACACACACTCAGACAGACACACACTCCCACACACACTCAGACACACACACTCACACACACACACTCACACACACACACACACACACACACACACACACACACACTCAGACACACACTCAGACACACACACTCAGACACACACACTCAGACACACACACACTCAGACAACACACACTCAGACACACACTCAGACAACACACACTCAGACACAAACTCAGACAGACACACACTCAGACAGACACACACTCACAAACGCACACATTCAGACACACACTCAGACACACACACTCAGACACACACACACTCAGACAGACACACACACTCAGACACACACACTCAGACACACACACACTCAGACACACACACTCAGACACACACACTCAGACACACACACACACACACACACACCACACACACTCAGAACACCACACACACACACTCAGACACACACACTCAGACAACACTCAGACAGACACACACTCACACAAAACACACACACACTCACACACCAACACTCAGACACACACTCAGACACACACACACTCACACACACACACTCAGACACACACACACTCAGACACACACTCAGACAGACACACACTCACACACACACACACACACACACTCACACACACACTTGGACACACACACTCAGACACACACACTCAGACAGACACACACACACACACACTCACACACACACTTAGACACACACTCAGAGACACACACACTCAGACAGACACACACACACTGAGACACACACTCAGACAGACACACACTCCCACACACACTCAGACACACACACTCACACACACACACTCACACACACACACACTTACACACACACACTCACACACACACTCAGACACACACTCAGACACACACACTCAGACACACACACTCAGACACACACACACTCAGACACACACACACACACTCAGACAACACACACTCAGACACACACTCAGACTTACACACACTCAGACAGACACACACTCACACACACACACTCAGACACACACACACACTCAGACACACACACAGACACACACACTCAGACACACACACTCAGACAGACACACACACTCAGACACACACACACTCAGACACACACACTCAGACACACACTCACACACACACACACTCAGACACACACTCACACACACACACACTCAGACACACACACTCAGACACACACACTCAGACACACACACACTCACACACACACACACCCACTCACACACACACTCAGACACACACTCAGAGACACACACACTCAGACACACACACACTCAGACACACACACACTCAGACACACACTCAGACACACACACACTCACACACACACACACTCACACACACACTCAGACACAAAACACCTCAGACAGACCCCCACACACACACACACACACACACACTCAGACACACACTCAGACACACACTCAGAGACACACACACTCAGACAGACACACACACACTGAGACACACACTCAGACAGACACACACTCAGACAGACACACACTCACACACACACACACACACTTAGACACACACACACACTCAGAACACAAAACTCAAAAACAAAACACACTCAGACAACACACACTCAGACACAAACTCAGACAGACACACACTCAGACACACACACACACACACACTCAGACACACACTCAGACACACACACACACACACACACTCAGACAGACACACACACTCAGACACACACACTCAGACACACACACACACTCAGACACACACACTCAGACACACACTCAGACAGACACACACTCACACACACACACTCAGACACACACACACACACACTCAGACACACACACTCAGACACACACACTCAGACAGACACACACTCACACACACACACACCCACTCACACACACACTCAGACACACACTCAGAGACACACACACTCAGACAGACACACACACTCAGACACACACACACTCAGACACACACTCAGACAGACACACACTCACACACACACACACACTCACACACACACTCAGACACACACACTCAGACACACACTCAGACAGACACACACTCACACACACACACTCACACACACACACACTCAGACACACACTCAGAGACACACACACTCAGACAGACACACACACACTGAGACACACACTCAGACAGACACACACTCACAGACACACTCAGACACACACACTCACACACACACACACTCACACACACACTTACACACACACACTCACACACACACTCAGACACACACTCACACACACACACCCACCCCCACACACACACACACACAAACACACTCAGACACACACAGTACTGTTTACATTCATGAAGATATTGCTGTTTCCCTCCTATTACACTGCACAGTCATTGTCTCTGCAGGGAGGCTCCTCACTCATTGGAGACCTCCGGGATGTGTGTACCTGTGAGAGCTGCTGAAGCCACGAGGACAGGGCAGGACACTGCAGCTGCAGGAGATGGGAACAGAGATCACAGCAGGGGGCGGAGCCTCTCTCTGCCGGACACTGTGCTGTGCTCTGGATCTTCCGGACTCAGGCTGTGTGAGCAGCCTGCGCCCCTCCCCCCTCCTCATAACCGTCATCTCCCGCAGTCGCCTCCCTCCCTGCACCTAGCAACCATCCTGAGCTGTGAGTGCGTCCAGAGCCCGGACACACAGCTCCATAGAACGTTGGTGCTGCAGGCCCGCAGCCTGGAGCCGGCGGTCTGAGACTCGGGGCACAGGCAGCTTTGTTCGGGGCTTGTGCCCCGAATAAACCTGCCTAGCTACGCCCCTGAGACCAGCACTTCATCAGGTTCACAGACAGGTGGCAATCTATCCTCCTTAAATACCAGCACTTCATCAGGTTCACAGACAGGTGGCAATCTATCCTCCTTAAATGCCAGCACTTCATCAGGTTCACAGACAGGTGGCAATCTATTCTTCTTAAATAATAGCACAATTATCCACATGCTTAAAAAACACATTAAGAAATTCTAAAAATATATAAATCCTAAAGGTTTTGTAAAACACAATTACAAATATCTATACAATTATCAGTTTATCCCATATACTGTATATACTCGAATATAAGCCGATTTATTCAGCACATTTTTTTGTGATGAGAAGCCCTCCTCGGCTTATACTCGAGACACCGCCTGCATCCGGGTGCTGCTATTTAAGAAGGATAGATTTCTATTTGTCTGTGAACCCGATGAAAAGCCTGATGCGTATTTGTTTGGCTTTAATAAAATACCTCCATGTTGGTGTAGCCTGCGCTATTTTTGTCCCTTGATGCGCAAAACAGTTTTTTTTTTTTTCTAGACAAAAAAGCTAAGAGCTGTCTGCTAGGAATTGGCAGCAGTTCTGTTATTTTCTTATTTAATTTCATATATCCAGGCGCATAGAAAAGACACAAAAATTGTGTTGAGGTGCCAAGTTTAATACATGTCGCTCTTAGGCTATGTTCACATGGCTTAAATTGGGACATATTTTGCCCTGTATTTCACGGGGTACTGCGCTCAATACGTGGCGAAATAATTACGGTAATCCACAGTTCTCATAGAGAACTATGGATTACCCTCCTCTTCCCGCTCGCACAATACGCCGCGGGGGGAGATAAGTGACATGTAAATTATTCATGGCGTTTAAGCGCCGCGAGCGATGCATGTCTATGGTGCCGGCGGGCTGCCGCCCCGCCCCATGGGAGCTTGCACCGATCGACGCGAGCTCCCAAACACACGGCGTGATTGTGGGGCGTAATTACGCCCCGCAATTATGCCGTATGAACTTAGCCTTAGACTCTTGATTGCTAGTGCTCCCTTCTTTGTAACATAGATAATGTAGGAGACTGAACCAAAATAGTGATTCTGTTACTTTCTGCCAGTGCTCCAGCTCTGCAATGATTCTCCTGTGCATGTGTCCAAAACAGTCCCCAATATCCCATGTGTGGTCTAGACTATGGACTGTATAATGAGAGAATGATGCTCTCATCATGTGCATCTATGCCCCTTTTAATACTTCCCACAGTCCTATTTGCCATGATAGCAGCTGCCAGACATTAGCTGCTGCAGTCAAGTTTTCTGTTAACCAAAATTTCCAAGTCCTTTTCTAAGTCAGTTTTACCCAGAGTTTTACCATATAACAAGTACTCATTGCATGACGGGCTCTTCCCTGATCAGATAATGGTCTCTTCCCATCTTCATGATCTTGCATTTATCCCTGATAAAACTCCTCATTGGTTCCTAGTTACAGCCTCTTTCTTTTCTGCTGTTTCACAGATACATTTTGTAAGTTACCTTCCTAGTGCTGGAGCTGAGAATGCCTGACAAGAAAGTTAAGAACCTACCTACAGGTGGTGTTCCTTAGCAACAAGCTAAGGCACCAGCAGTTACTCAAACTGTACAGAGATATTCAATGTTCATTGGGGCAACAAGACAAAATTATTAAAGGTTTAGGCTTTAAAGGGGTTTATCACAAATGTATTTCTTGCCTGGTTTGTCCTGCTTCAGCTTTCAGTATGTTCAAAAGGGTCATGTATGTTTTGTTTAACCTGCAGCAAAGGAGAAAGGGGAGTACTGGTATTTTTTATTTTTAATGCCAACCTGGAAACCCTGCTTATGGGGAACATTTACCTGCCTATAGCTGCCTATGGGGGACATTTACCTGCCTATAGACATCAGGTTTTAAGACAGAAATTGGGGAGTGATTCTGTGGAGAAACTACTAAAACAAATAAGATTACTACACATTGAAAATTTTTGCTTTGCCCAGCATACTTTTACTAGTTTTGTAGACCAAAATACCCCTTTAAACAGCTGAGCACATGGAATTTAGAAAAAAAAAATCATTAAACAAATCTTACCATAATCCATGTTTTCCATAACTCAGTCATGAGATTAATGCCAAGGAAACACGTCACTCCTCCTTTTTTTTAAAGGATCAATTAATGGCCTTGGGAAAGCTCATAAAGGGCAATGGGCCAAAACTTGGCATCTGTCCAATTCATATTTAGTATGCATGGGCTGGTACATTTGCAGCCATAATTTATGGCTAGGAGACGCCTATGAGATATGACACAAGCTGAAATCATGGCTATCTGAGTGTCCCCTGCCTGTAATTATCCATGCCCCCCTGTGACCTAAGGAGGAAGAGGGCCAGACAGAAATCTGAAGTTTCCTTTAAAAGAGTCACAGACCAGTTTTAGAGCCACGAGTTACCACCAAGGGTGTTTGCCTTCATGCTGTTCTCCCCAGCAGGACATTGCCCTGATCCAATTGCTAAAGGTCTGTTTTTCTTTCTTTTATCCCTTTTTGTTTCTATACTGTTGTGCACGTTGTTTTTATGTATATTTATTATTCTGCTATTTTGTGTAACTAATCACTGTACCTTATTATTACAGAAGTTTTACCATGAAGTAAAATTTATGTGGGAAGCTTTCAAAATAAAAACATAAATGTTTTCACGATTCATCAGTATTAACAGTTAAGTGCAATTTATATTTTAACTGCTCCTTTAGTGATCCACATAGTACAGGGGATAAGACCAGTGATGCAGTGACAAGCGCTTCCAAGTCCTGGCCGTCTATGCTCAGATATCACCTCTCCTCCCAGGCATCTACTGTCAGTTTTTTCCCTGCTTAGTAATCACACATACACACTGCTGAGCAAGTGTTCAACCCCAAATGCTTTAATCCTACTCCCATCCTCTGTACATCTTAGTAATAAGTCAAACAGTAAAAACAAATAAAAGGAAAAAAGAAGCCTCAATTCCGTATGTGGATTTATTATAAAAAACACAAAAAAGACAGATTGTGTTCCTGCAGGGAACCTCTGACCCATTTGCTGCAAAACAGAATTAGTCACTCGTTACTTGTAGCACTCACACCTTTACATAAAAAGACCCTTTTTTTGACAAAATAGATGTTGTGGGGAAAGTCATGGTGATGTCAAGCCTGCTGGGGCACGTGCTATGCAGGTTAAACAAAACATACATGACTCCTTTTGAACATACTGAAAGCTGAAGCAGGACAAACCAGGAAATAAATAAAAACCCCCCTTAAAACCCAAAACTTTTAAAAGTTTTTTCCTTGTTGCCCCCCCCAATAAACACTGAAACATCTGTCAGTTTGAGTAACTGCTGGTGCCTATTACCTATAGCTTTAAGTCCCTTCCCTCTTTTGAAAGCTGGGGGCAGTGTGTGTGTGTGTGTTCCTGGAGGTGTTGACTATTTAGGGGTATGTGTGGTGCTCTGTGTATAGGAAGTGGTCACCCATCTTGTGCAAAGGGGGGGGTGTGAGTTTCTGTCTGAGATTGATTTCTCTAAGCAAATTCTGTGTGTGGGTTTCCCCCTTTTCCCTGACAGCTGGGTTGGCTGGGAAATTTAAATTTTTGCCTTTTTATTTGCCGTTGCTCTTTTATTCCCCCCTTTACCTAGCCTGACATGTTTTTAAAATTTTTGTTTTTTTTAATAAAGTAAATAAATAACAACTATATATAATTTGTAGCAAATTTTAAAATTATGGGCGACATGTATGAAGTTTAGGCTGGAGCGTCCGGTTTTTGCCCGATCTAAATGAAACTGCGCCTCATTTTTGTCGGACCCCAGTGGCTCAAAATGCGGGGAAAAGTTCCTGGGCCCCGCTATGTGGAGCGCATGTTTTGGGACAGGCGAGAAGGACCGCGCCCAAATTTAACCCCAGAGGTCGCTATACATGGGGGGAAAATTTCCCTGCCCTCGCCATGTGTGAGGGGAAGTGCGGGACTTAGGGGCAAAGGGAAAGGCCCCAACATGTATTACGATTTTAACAGGCTGGAAAACAGCGAAAAAACTTAAAAAAATTAGTGAATAGCAAAAAAAGTTTCTTTCAAAAGTGAATGAATAATAAAGAGAAAACCAAATTGAATAAAAGACATAGCAAGTATTTAAAAAAGTTGATTTTTTAAAATTAATCCTCATATTCAAAAAGCGTGACACGTTTTGCACTGTAATTAGGCGATTTGGTTAAAAAAATTTAAAATATGGTTTGGGTGTTTTGTAAAAATGTTTACTTTTAAAAAATGGGGTAAAAAAAGTTCAATTGAAATTTTAAATTTTTCTCTTTGCTTTTTTTTTTTATTTTTTTTATTTTTTTTTTTTATTTAGTAAAAATAATTATTTTATAAAATATATAATATATAAATATATTAATATAAAATAAATTATATATATATATATTTTATATATATATATATATATATTTTTATATAATATATATTAATATATATTAATTAGCTGCCCCCCCAAAAAAAAAATTCCCCTAAAAATTGTATGGCAAAGTCGGGAAAAATTAATTTTAAATTTAAATTTTTTTAAAAATTTTTACTCACATAAGCCAATGCAGATTTTTGCACAGAGGTGCAGATGTTTTCTTACACATTTTCCCTAACAAAACTTTTTTATTTTGGGGGTGCTTAGAAATTGAAAGCAAATTTAGTATATACAACAAAAGGGTTGCTGGGACCTGTTTTCCTCCAAGCAGGTTTTTCTTCTTCTTTATTTATTCTTCTTGACAAATCATTTATTTTAGTAGTATACTGCTGTAAGTGTAGAACTCGAGCACGTTACAAGAATACCGCGTTCCACTCGACTTCTCCGCTCAGATAGACCACAATCAACTAGGTCTGCCTGTCGGAGCTGTCGAGCGCTGCAATGCGCATCACTTTGCCGACCCGCGATAATGCATGCCTCAGAGTTTTCGAAATTGCCGCCTCCCGCCCGAGGACGCCCACGGCGCGCCCATTGCACGCCCCTTCATGTTAGGTGCAGCCAAAAGTGGCGAAGGTTGCGCCTAACATCGCATCCCTGCATCCGACAGTGGATTCGGCACGGTGAGGCACAGTTTTCACCAGAAAACAGGCGCAACTCCCGATCATACATGTCGCCCTATGTTTTTTGGATTCTTATTTTTTTTCCTTTTTGAGTATCGGAAAATTTTGCTGAAAGTTATATAGACGTATGTTATTGTTTACCTACAGCATTTGTGATGGTTTAATATATTAGATGTTTCAGTATTACATGAAGATATTTTTTCTCCTGCAGTTCATATAAAAGGTGATATCTTAATTGATCTCAGCGTTGGCTCCATAGCTCATTATTTGTATTCAGTCTGTGAGCTTTTCAAAAGTATCATAGTGCTGAAGGTCCAGGATCGATGTATTCTAGAGATGAAAAGATGGCTGGACAAACGTACGGGGGCTTTTCATTGGGGACATGCCACAATAATGCAGGCAGAGATAGAAGGAAAAAGGTAAAGTATTAGTTAAAATTTTAATTGATCGCGAGTCATTGGTCTTACTGTTGATAGGGAAATACCCCTAGCTCAAGGATTAAAGGGCTAAACGATTTGACTAGTTTTCTAATCTTGAAAGAAAGTGTTTGTAATTCTCAGCCAGACATCAAAGCACTTCATTATTCAGCCGAAATGACCTATTTTTATTCTGGACACTGATTGCAACTGGGATATATTGTTTGTTACTATAGCGGTTTAGATTAATTGTTTTAATATGTCAGGAATTTCTGGTGTTCCTAAGACTATAAAATTCATCCAGTTTGATAAGACTGCAGCCTGCTTTTCCTAGCATTTAATAGAACAAGTAAACCACCAGCTAGACAGTAGTAGTCAAAGATTTTGATATAGCTGTATACTGTATCTTTGCATTGCCCAAAAGATCCTTGCTGCAGTTTTTTTTTTTTTTGGGGGGGGGGGCAGCTTGTGGACAAATTACAAGGACTGAAGCAAGAACACTGTTGATTTGGTGTAAGAGGTTTTCCATTACACCCCATTTCAAAGATATTCCATAGAAAAAAATCTATTTCTAATCCTAGTTGTTTGTCGCATGAGACCACATTTCTTAGATATTCCGTAGCAGAAATTCTATTTGTAGTCCTAGTTGACTGTTGTAAATTACAAGGACTGAAGCAAAAACACTGTTGATTTGGTGTCATAGTTTTTCCATAATACCACATTTCCTAGATATTCCATAGAAAAAAATATATTTCTACTCCTATTTGCCATTTACAAAGTATAGGCATTTAAGAACACTGTTTTTGCTGGTTTTGCGCTCATGCTGCGGTAAAAGACAGCGATAGTCTTTGTCCTACTCAAAAAATCATGTTTAAAATACTTTTTTCTTCTTGGTAATTTTATAGTGTCCCAGAAAGGTAATTTTTTCTGGTTTTGGGGTCATGCTGCTGTAATAGTACATTCTATTTCTGATCCCAGTGACCAACTATAGAGATTCAAGAACACTTTTGATGTGCTCTCTTGCTGTCAGTGTTCTTCCATAAGACCCCATTTCACAGATATTCCATAGAAAAAAGTTCTATTTCTAATCCTATTTGCAACTTCCAAAGTATAGGCATTTAAGAACACTGTTTTTTTTTGCTGGTTTTGGGGTCATGCTGCTGTAAAAGAGAGTGATAGTCAAGGTCCTAATCAAAAAAATCTTGATAAAAAACTCTTTTCTTTTTGCAAATGTTATAGAGTGTCCGAAAGGTAATTTTTGCTGGTTTTGGGGTCATGCTTCTGTAAAAGACAGCAATAATCAAGGTCCTATTAAAAAAAAAATCTTGTTTAAAAACTCTTATGTTCTTGCTAATTTTATAGCATGTCTGAAAGGTAATTTTTGCTGGTTTTGAGTCATGCTGCTGTAAAAAACAGCGATAGTCAAGGTCATATTTAAAAAAAAATCTTGTTAAAAAACTCTTGTTCTTGCTAATTTTATAGAGTGTCTGAAAAGTCATTTTTGCTGGTTGTGAGTCATGCTGCTGTAAAAAACAGCGATTGTCATGGTCCTATTAAAAAAAAAATCTTGTTTCAAATATTAATTTCTTCTTCAAAATTGTATTGAGTGTCCGAAAGGTCATTTTTGCTGCTTTGAGGTACTGTAAAAGGGGCACTGGGTGTGCCAATAGGGCAGTATTCCTGTCAGGGGCCCTAATCAAAAAGGGTCTCAGGGATATGTTAAAAATAGGAACTAATTATGTGTGGGGACCCCATTTGGTTTAGCTGCATGTGGCACTGAAACAGTTTATAGATGACTGACGGCAGCCCCACTCTAACCAGGACCCTGCCAGCTGAACTTCCATGTTCCCCATTGAGAAGTTCTTGCTGCCACCACATATATGACATGTTCTCGGACCCTGGTGCAAAAAGTGATAGGGGGCTCCTGCCAGTTACCATGTGCCATTTTCAATACCGATGTCGTCTTATGTGAGAAAGTGGCCCCGTAGCAGCTGCTACCGCTGTGCCTGCTATAGTTACGCTGTCCTCATCTTTTCAGTTAGCCATGGAAAGGAATGAATTATTTTAGCCTGTGAATCTTTTTCTGTGACTTTTAGAGCCAAATTGTCTTCACTAAGTTGTACCACGTATCCAGTTTACTGTTATGGATGGTAATTTCAGCTTCTCCTCACCTGTTTCGATATAAAAACCTGATCATCTTCTCCCATTGACTTTAGTGGGAATCGGCGATTGATCGAGATCGAGAGTGAAAATCGACACGATTTTCTTTCAAATCGGCAATCGACTTGATCTAGTTTTTTATAGTAATCCCTCATCACTAATTGTAATATGAAGTAATGATGATTCTGTTCCTGTTACCGTGCCTCTGAGCACCGGCATAGAAATCTGTGTTTGTGAACTAAAATAGAGGAAGGAATCTGGATCCGTACGATGTCCGGTGTCATTTTTCCAGGCTAATCATGAATTGGGAAACCGGCACAACAAGGGTTAAGGTGAATTTTCTGCCTTAACACTGCACAGAGGCAGGAGATATGTTTTGGCAATAAATCTTCTAACCACCTTAATTGTACAATTCTTGTCTATTTAAAGACAAATTTTAGATATTAGTAGTAAAATATGCATTTTTCCACTCAGCTCAATATTCTCATCTATAGGGTCCTGTATAATGACTGGCACTATTGGGAGGGCGCAGAATATGCTTGACATTTATTACATCATTCATGCATGGAGTTAGGCATTTGTACTAACACTGAAGCTAGTAATCCAGAGGTAGCTACTGAGCTTTCATGCCGTTGTATGTACAATAACTGTGGGACAATCACTTTCCTATTTCTTTCAGTGACCAGTTACAGGACAAAGAAGAAAAAGTGAGATCAGCAGTTCATCATGTTATGAAATGTGACCTTAAGAAAGAAAATATCATGGATCCAATGACCTTACCTCTAGCAGATTGTATCATCAGTTTTGGGCTCCTAGAATTTATCTGCAAAGACCAAGATGATTACATCAGATATATCAGGAAGTTCTCAAAGTTGCTGAGACCTGGGGGACACCTCATATTTATTGGCCTTTTAGATGCAACTTATATGACAATTGGGAAAGACAAGATGCATGTTTTCAAATGTAATGAGGATTTTGTCAAGAAAGCTTTAGCTGGAGCAGGGTTTGTGATTGATTCATGTAAGGTTAAGAAAAGAACAGTTGTGAGTGAACTCACTGATTATAAAGCCATGTTATTCATTGAAGTTCATAAGAAGAACTGAGCAGAAACTAAAAAAATTAGATGAAATTAAAGGGTTGCTCCCACCATAGAGTTTTATGGCATATTGGTAGGATATGCCATCAAAGTCTGGTTTGGGTCCAACCTCTGGAACCTGCACTAGGAAATTCATCCCCAAAAGTTAGGGCTCAAAATGGAGAGCCAGCCACTTTTATGACTGACTCTCCATTCTGTTGTTTAGGAATTTTAAGTGCATCATCCCTGACAAAGAGATCTAGTGCTCTCAAAAGCTTACCGTCAATTATACTCAATTAGACGCTAAAATGTATTGCCTATTTCTTTGCTCTTCTAATGCTTTCTATGGCTAACACAGTATAGCATTGTATTACAGCCCTAAAAATGTCCTCTGTTGATTAAAGGAACACTTCAATCACAAAGTAGTATTTCTGTTTTTTATTATTCTGAAGTCCTAATTAATTAAAATTAACATATAAAATCTTGTCCTTTTATAGATATGATTAGGAAAGAGACAAATCTCCTGAATGACGAGACAGACTATTCTCACTTTAAGTTAAAGAAAGCAGGTTTGGTGCTCATTCGCCTGTGGTCAGCATATGGTGTAGGTCCAGAGAAACGTTCAGCCCTGGATGTGCTTGTAAATGCTGTCAGTGCACCAGCAGTAAATACCCAGCAAACAGAAAAACAACACCATCAATAAAATCCATATACTGTATCTTTATTTTAATCCATAGATAGCAAATATAGTGCAGATGGAACGTGCTGAAATCAGCATCGGCTTACGCGTTTCAGCACATTTTTATCTGCACTATATTTGCTATCTATAGATTAAAATAAAGTTATATGTATTGTATTGATGGTGCTGAATTACCCGTTGGATATTCTCACTTTACTGTTGGTGCCTGGACAACTACTTACCTGCATGTAGTCTTGTTACAAATAGCAGGCCATGACATAATTCACACTCTATTGTTTTTGAGACAGGAATAGATAATATTAGACTAGACTGGAAGGGCAAGAGCATTACATGATAGGACAATGGTTTATTTTCTTTTGCACTGGGGATGGGGTTCATTCACACTTATCTTGTCCTCCTGATAACATTTACAATGCTCAGACCATAATCAGCCTGGAGGAAGAGTAACCATTAAAGGGGTTTTGCCACAATATCATTTCATACCTCCTGCATCCAGCTCTTCAGCTCTGTGTGCTCAGAAGGGGGCGTGTGTGATTTGTTTGAATTGCATATCATGTGACCCAGCAGGATGACATCACCATGCCCGTTCTCTCTCTAGTCAAAGAAAGGTCTGTTTATGTAAAGCATTGTAAATAGCTGAGAGATAAAGTTTTTTCCTCCAGGCACAAGGTTCCTAGGTTCAAATTCCTGCAGGAACCAAACCTGTGTTTTTTTTTTACTCTTTCTCAATGCACAGACCTCATTGACGTTTCTTTTTTATTTATTTGCACTGTTTGACTAATTACTAAGGAGTAAAGAGGAACGGAGTAGAGTGACAGCACCTGGCGTTTGAACACTCAGTAGCTGCCTGAGAGGAGAGGTGATGTCTGAGCATGTGTGACCAGAAGTCAGGAGATCTCAGCCCTGGTCGTATCCCCTGGAGATGAGCTGTAAACAATGGATCACTAAAGGAGCAGCTAAAACAAAAACAGTGCAGAATTTTTCATAGTGAATGGTGAAAATGTTTGTTATTTCATTTGCAAGCTTCCCACGTCAATTTTACTTTAAGCAAAACCCCTTTAAGCAATCCTCTCCCAAACTTTAAAAAAGAAAATCAATTTTCCCAAAAATTTAGGAAGTAATGTACAATAAGGGAAAATGTAACCAAAAAATTATATAAAAAAGGAAAAAAAGCCCTCCCAAAAAAAAAAAATCCATGTAATAGTCGCAAATTTTCTTTTCTAAAAGTGAAAATAAAAAACAAGCAGTGTTTCCTTTTAAAAAAAAACAGAAATATCCGGGAAAAAATATGGATTTTTTGGGAAAAATGAAAACTCTTAAAAAAAAGTAGTTTTAAAAATTTCCCAGGCACTGTGGAGATGAAGTCCAAACTCCCAAAATCATTTATTTAAAGGGTTTTCATTTTTAAGCATAAAATTTCCCAATATATCCTTAAAATTTAAACCCATTCCCCCACCCCCTTTCCCCCATTAAGCTAAAAATCAGAGTTTAAATTAAAGAAACTCTAGCTGCCTGCAGAGTGAGGGAGTTTAGGAGCTGAAACCCCAAATTTCTCAATTCAAAAGAGAGCTGTAAAACAAAAGGGTTTTTATAATGGGGGACTAATTTACATAATTTTTTTTTTTTAAATCTTTGGCTAAGCAAAGAATTTGAAAATGTAAAGTGCCAAACCCCCTACAAATATTTTTAGTTTTAATTTTTAATCCATACATAAAAAAAGGAATATTCCACTTTAAAAGGAAAAAAAAGGGGGTTCCCCGGGTCCTCTATGCTCCTTAAAAAGGGGGTTCCCGGGGCGTGGGCCCAACCAGGGTGTAAAAAAGAGCTTCACATTTAGGGTTTCATCTCGGACCCAAAAAAATCATCTTTTTCAGTGGCCTACCCAAAAAAAACTACTCTGCAAGAGGCTTCTAGAGCCCCAGCGTTTTCAAATGCGCCGATACGGGGGGTTTTTTGGCTCCAGAGCAATAAAAATGTTGTTTTGGGGGCCTTTCGTTCACTTAGTGCGGGCCCCCATTACTCACAAATAGCATACGGCAGCCTTTACATAGGTGTCAGACAAACAGGGGTTAAGCCACTGATAAAAACTGCCTTTCGGAGGGTTTACTGCCGGGCCCGAGGGGCTCCTACAGTCAGGGAAAAAACCCGGGCTTTGCCTGCACTTTTGCCCCCCCTTTGGGTATCGGGAATGGTATAGCCCCCCAAAATGTTGGGAAAAAGAGGCCCGCATCGGCTGCAAAAAAAATTTTTTCCCCTCCCGCGGGTTTATATGTCTAACCCGACCCTTTTGGGGGAAAAGAGCGGACCCCGCAGCAGTGTTGGTTGTGGTCACTTTAACACCCCGTTAGAACCAGTAAACGTCCGCTGCATCTTTAAACCCCCCCTCCAGCACAAGTAACTGCTCTCGCTCCATATAACCCAGCAGTGTGCTACATTCCCGGTCACAGAGGAAAGCCCTGTATTTTAATGTCGCTGCTCTTTCCACTGACAAACATCACTGCTGTTCTGAGTTACAGGTCCTCCCCAAAAGTAACCCCCTTTTTACTTACCCAGCATACAACAGGGTTTATTAACCCCCCCCCAAAACCCCAAACCCTGCATTGACACAGACTTCTACTCCCACACAGATCCCAAAACGCTCCGGTTCCCAAAAGTTCCATAAAAATGCCCGGGGTTTTCTCATTGTGATCTATAATCTCAAAATCTCTGCTCACTCATGTTGAAAGTCCTTTCAGACTCTTCTCTCCATATCTCCTGCATCAAAGTGTTTACATCTTACAAAGTATATTTGGTAAGAAAACACTAATTCCCCTACCAAATATAGGACTGGGGTAGTCCAACCAGATAATGGTGTCAGCAATCCCAGAACAAATACACCTAGACACAAATTATAGAATTAGGGATAGCCTAACAAAAATTGATAAAACATAACATTTATTAATATCACTCTAAAACCCTATACCACCCCTAGTTTACCCTAAATCTAATACTAAATTCCTACATAGAAAAGGAGCCCTCGTCCCAAAAAGGACGACCCCACTAGAACCTCCTATCTATATCTCCCTGTAACAACCCCTACAGTAATTTATGATGAATACACCCTGTTACAACTCATCCAAGGTCAGGGTATATCTAATAATTACAACAGATCTGGACCTATGATGTCTTACTAATATCATTTGGACCTATATTGTCTCAATAACGCCAAAGCCAACGCGTTTCCTCCTCTGTCAAGAGGATTCATCAGGGCTAACAGCACTGGGATATATAATATTCCCATCGATGGTCCACTTCTTAAACACTAATGTATAACAGAGATAATATAGAAAAATAATAACCATCCTTATGCAGAGCCCACACTGATAAAGAAGGCTCATAAAAGTCATATATACAAATATAGAGGGAAAAGATATTACCCGTTCCTCACGATGGAGAATACAGCCACAGCCCCCTTGTTTACAGGGGCCGGGATATTCCGATGGACTCTGTCATCTTGGGAGTCCATCGGAATGTCCCGGCCCCTGTAATCAAGGGGGCTGTGCCTGTATTCTCCATCATGAGGAACGGGTAATATCTTTTCCCTCTATATTTGTATATATGACTTTTATGAGCCTTCTTTATCAGTGTGGGCTCTGCATATAGATGGTTATTATTTTTCTAATTTATCTCTGTTATCCGCTAGTGTTTGAGAAGTGGACCATCGATGGGAATATTATATATCCCAGTGCTGTGAGCCCTGATGAATCCTCTGGACGGAGGAGGAAACGTGTTGGCTTTGGCGTTATTGAGACAATATAGGTCCAAATGATATTAGTAAGACATCATAGGTCCAGATCTGTTGTAATTATTAGATATACCCTGACCTTGGATGAGTTGTAACAGGGTGTATTCATCATAAATTACTGTAGGGGTTGTTACAGGGAGATATAGATAGGAGGTTCCGGTGGGGTCGTCCTTTTTGGGACGAGGGCTCCTTTTCTAGGTAGGGATTTAGTATTAGATTTAGGGTAAACTAGGGGTGGTATAGGGTTTTAGAGTGATATTAATAAATGTTATGTTTTATCATTTTTTGTTAGGCTATCCCTAATTCTATAAGTTGTATCTAAAAGTATTTTCGGTGAAGTAGAGTTCCTTTTCTGATTATCTGATTTAGGGATAGAGGGGGAAGAAGAAAGAGAAAGGGAAAATAAAAAAATAAATAAAACACCCTACATCATTCATGCTGCCTTCACTACCCAGATTTATCTGCACCACAATTGGGGGTACTTCAAAGAAAAATCCAAAAAAGCCAACCAAGCTCCCAGAGTTTTTTCTTCATCTTCTCAGTCGGCGCAGTCATCCAAGAGGGAGCTTCAATACTTACCCTCTTCTCCCTCCTATTCATCAAGGGCTGAGTCTGTAGATCTGGAACATCAAGATCCCTCTGATACCCAACCCCTCACTATGTTTTCCCTCCATCAGTTGTTCTCCTTCTTCTGCTCTTCTCTTCTATCAGATATGAAGGAGATGTTACTTGACCTGAAACAGGACATTCAATCTATTGCCTCTTGCACTAATCACATTGAGGGGAAAATGTCAGATTTTGCTAAATCCCCCAATGACTTAATAGATGCAAATGGTCTGTTAGAAGAAGAGCTGCAGCACCTTGCAAACAAGGTTAATGATCTGGAGGATCGTTCCCGTTGGAACAATGTTAGAATTCGAGGAATATCTGAATCTGCGTCTTCTGATCAACTGTACGATTACCTCTCAGAGCTTATGACCCTGGTGCTACCAAATGCCTCTAGGCAGGACTTGGTTATTGATTGTGTTTAGAGATGGGCGAATTTCTCAAAAATTCGATTCGGTCACTTCGACGAATTTTCCGTCAAAATTCGTTTCGTTCCGAATTACTTCGGCACGAATCGCGTTAAAAAGCAGCTATTTCCAGGCTACACAGAGCTGCAGGGTGCTGTAGAACGTTGTGCCATGCTTAAATATGCAGAGGGAGCTTGGTTTGGTCTTCATACAATGTTGTGTTTTAGTATGACACGCAGATGACTGCCGCCGCTTTTAGAATCGCTTCACTATAAAATTCCCTGGGCCCTTAAGAGGGCAAAACTGACCAAAAAACTGAAGCGGGAATGTAGCCTGATAAAGTCATGCCAGCGAAAGCTGGAAAAAAGCAAGCTGAGAGCTCAGGTGGCAACATTAGTGACAGAGTGTGGAGGTGACGGCGGCAGCCACAGCAGCATGAGGTCAGGCAGTGGCACAATGACATTCTGGAGGTGGCAAAACACGAGGAAGCCACAGAGTGGCACAATGACTGAGAGCGGAGGTCATGGCGGCAGCAGTATGAGGTCAGGCAGTGGCACAATGACATTCTGGATGTGGCACAACAGGAGGAAGTCACAGAATGGCACAATGACTGAGAGCGGAGGTCACGGCGGCAGCAGCATGAGGTCAGGCAGTGGCACAATGACATTCTGGAGGTGGCAAAACAGTATTAGGCCACAGAATGGCACAATCACACAGTGTGGAGGTCACGGCGGCAGCAGTAAGAGATCAGGCAGTGGCACAATGTCATTCCGGTGGTGGCATAAGTGGAGGTAGCCACTTCTTGGTCCATTGACTGAGAGCGGAGGTCACGGCGGCAGCAGCATGAAGTCAGGCAGTGGCACAAATAACACAGTGTGGAGGACATGCCAGCAGCCACAGCAGCAGCATGAGGTCAGACAGTGGCACAATGACACAGTGTGGATGTCACGGCAACAGCAACAGCAGCAGCAGCATGAGGTCATAGAGTGGCACAATGACAGAGTGTTGAGGTGGGTGGCAATACCAGTCCCTGGTAAAGATGGTGGTAGGCAGATGGAGAAACTGGCAGCAGATGTGTGGCATCAGGCGGGTGGAGGCATCAGAATAGTGACTGAGGCAGGTAGTTTGAACCCAGACTGACGCCTAAGGCATTGGTGTGTGGAAATCCTGGCCGATCCACGCCTGATTCATCTTGACAAAGGTCAGTCGTTCCACATATCCCGTGGACAAGCGGGTTCTCCTTGGGGTAACGATGGCCCCCGCCGCACTGAACACCCGCTCTGATGCCACACTACTGGCCGGGCAGGACAGCTTCTCCACTGCAAACTCGGCAAGTTGCGGCCACACATCCAGTTTGGCTGCCCAGTAGTCCAGCGGATCTTCTAACTGGGGTGGCAGAGTGCTGTCCAAGTAGGCCACAACCTGTTGGTTCAGGGACTGCTCCAGGTCCTGCTGCTGCTGCTGGCGACTGCCCTCCTCACTAGGCGGGTGAAGGAAGCTGCTCATCAGTGACTCCAGACTTAGGTTACTACTGATGGAGCTGGTACTGCTCCTACCCCTCCACCTTCCCCCAGCAGCCGCGGCAGTAGTACGTGAGCGCTGAGGAACCCCCCAGTCAGACCTGTCAGAGGAGGGACGATGCCGCACATAGGCAGCGGCCAACTGATTACGGAGGATTTCCCTATAGTATTTGAGTTTGTCTTCCCTCTCAATAGCTGGGAAAAAGGCTCCCATTTTGGACCGGTAGCGAGGGTTCAATAGGGTGGAGAGCCAGAAGTCATCCCTCTGCCGGATGCTGACTATTCGGCTGTCACTAGCCAGGCAAATAAGCATGCTGCGGGCCATCTGCACAAGTACCTCCGAGGCGCTCCCTGCCTCCATTTCCACTGTATACTGCCACGGTGCTTGGGGGTCATCTGCCTCATCTTCCTCATCTCCATCCACCTCCTCCAGCTGCTCCTGCTCCTCCTCTCTTGTCACCTGGGTAGAAAATCCACTCATTTCACCAGACAATGCTTCTGCTCCAATGTCCTCCTCCTCCTCCATTTCAGTCCCCACCGGACTCATGTGGCCACGAGATGTAGTCGCCACGTCTCCAGTCCCCTGCCCAGACAGATTTTTCAGCATCTGTTCATGGACATGAAGCAGTGGAATGACGTTATTCATCCCGTAGTCCTGGCGACTGACAAATAACGTAGCCTCCTCGATTGGCCTGAACAAACGGCAGATGTCACGCATGAGCTGCCACTGGCTGACATCAAAGTTACACAGGGAAATACTACTGTCCGCCTGGATCATCAAAAAATCGTTAATGGCCTTTCTCTGTTCATACAGTCGGTCCAACATGTGCAGGCTGGAATTCCAGCGGGTGGAAACATTGCATATCAGAGTGTGTTGGGGGAGGCCGTTTTGCCGCTGCAACTCGAGGAGGGTGTTCCTGGCTTTGTACGAATGGATAAAGTGCATGCACAGTTTCCTGGCCATTTTCAGAATGTTCTGAAGATCGGTGGAAGACTTCAGAAACCTTTTCACAACCAGATTGAACACGTGCGATATGCAGGGCGCATGGACCATCCCTCCTCGGTGCAGCGCGGACACCATGTTCCTCCCATTGTCCGTCACCATGGTTCCGATTTGCAGTTGGCGCGGAGAAAGCCACACATAGATTTCTTGCTGCATGACGCGGAGCAGTTCCTCCCCTGTGTGACTTTGTTCGCCGAGGCAAGCCAGGTGTAGAACTGCGTGACACCGCTGTGCCCTACACATGTGGTATGATGGAGCTGTTTCTTGTTGTCTGAGATGGTGGTGGTGGTGGAGGAGGAGGAGGCGGACATTGGCGCAGGTGCAGCAGTTTGACAACGTGGAGGAGAAAGCAGCGTCTCCTGTCCAAGTTGTTGGTGTGCCTGGGCTGGAAGCACATTCACCCAGTGGGCCGTAAAGGACATGTACTGGCCCTGACCGTAGTTACAGCTCCAGACGTCCGTGCTGCCGTGCACCTTGGAACAAACCGATAAGCTCAAGGACTGACCCACCTTCTGTTCTACATATTTATGAAGTGCTGGTACTGCCTTTTTGGAAAATAAATTACGGCTTGGAACTCTCCATCTCGGCTCGGCACAAGCCATTAGTTCTCTGAACGGTGCAGAGTCCACCATTTGGAAAGGGAGGGACTGCAGTACCAACAACTTGGACAGGAGCACGGTCAGCTGCTGCACCTTAGGATGGTTGGACGCATACTGTTGTCTCTTTGCAAAACGACTGCTGGCGCCATGAGTAGCGAGGAGCAGGAGCATCTGAACCGGGAGATGATGTCAAAGAGAAACAGCTCCCTTCTGCAGAGGTGGTGGAGCCTTGACTGGCTGCAGCAATGCCACTGGGCGCTGCTGCTGCTGCTGTTGCTGCGGCGGCAGGATGGACCACCACATCTGAGCCACGTTTCTCCCAGGCCACCGGATGGTGACGCTGCATGTGTTGACGCAGGGCCGTGGTGCCAACGTTAGCTCCCTGGCCACGCTTCACTTTCTGCCCACAGATTCTACATATACCCATATTCAGCTCCTGCGTTGTCTTAGCAAAGAACTGCCACACCGCCGAGTATCGGATTTTACCGCCAATGCTCCGCACTGAGTGACTACTGCCGCCGCTGCCTCGCTGAGCCCCTGTGCTGCTACTTTCTTGGACCTGCGAAGCGGGTTTTTACCCCGTGGCCGCTTGGCTCCCGACCTCACACTGCTGCTATCCTGCTGACTCACGGCCACACGACCCACTTGCTGGCTGCGCTGCTGCCTGAAGCGCCAGCTGGCGCCCTCTTCTCCTGACGATGATGAAGCCCTTGCCTCACCCGGCTCCAAAGTGCGGTCGGCTACATCATCATCTATTTGTGTTTCATCATCACTGCTGTCCTCATCACCGGTCTTGGTATGCCGAGGCTGACCTCTCACAACATGACCTCCCATGCCACTCTCCACATCTATACTTTGCCGCCTACTGCAAGAAGCAGGCGGTATTGGCCCCATTTCTTCGCTGCCAAGTAGCTGCTGACTGCCCTCCTCAAATTGTTCATCCTCGCTATATAGTGGCGCTGAGCCCAGACCACATAGTAGATCTCTGGCTGAGGGAACCGGATGGGACAGAGGCGGGCTGAGGACAGGTGAGGGCCGCTGACCCGCACCCGGGCCATGAAAAGTAATGGTTGTGTCTGAGGTTCCCACCGACTCTTGGCTGGGGTTGTCAGATGTCATCTGGGAGGAAGAGGATGACCTAGTCAACCAATCAAGAACCCTTGGGTTGTTGAACAACACACGGCCGCTAGATGACAGCGGCAGTTGTGGCCTCACCGAGTGACCCCTGCTGCGACGTCCCCTTGCTGTGCTGCGACCTGGGCCTGTTCCAGGAATGTTTGTGCCACTGCCACTCGCAGGTGCAGAGCCTGCCACCTCTCTGTCTGACATACTGTTTGTTCTAAAATGTACAGACACTGTTTGATGATGATATCTGTATATGATAAATATACACCTGTTTTTTTACTCCAAATGAACCCAGTAACATGCTTGGGTAACCCTTGGATATAAATTGCGCTCCACAAATGGCCAGGAAAAATTTACTTGTATGTGTCGTTTAAAAACACTGTGTGTTTTACTAAATGTAAAAGCACAAACAGGCTTAATTAACATTCGGACATGAATTAGGCTACAGGAAAAATGTATATATTTTGGCGTTGAAAAAGACGGTTTATTTTTGTCAGCACACCAGCAAAACAACGCTTAATTAACCCCTGGATGTAAATTGCGCCAAAGAATTGAGCAGCACAAACTAGTAGCTTTGTAGCGTGTTACAATTGCGTGTTTTCTACGCCACACAACAAGAGATACAGTTGTTATTAACCTTTGCTTGTGAATTAGGCTACAGGAAAAATTTATATATTTTGGCGTTGAAAAAGACGGTTTATTTTTGTCAGCACACCAGCAAAACAACGCTTAATTAACCCCTGGATGTAAATTGCGCCAAAGAATTGAGCAGCACAAACTAGTAGCTTTGTAGCGTGTTACAATTGCGGGTGTTTTCTAGGCCACACAACAAGTGACAGTTGTAATTAACCTTTGCTTGTGAATTAGGCTACAGGAAAAATTTATATATTTTGGCGTTGAAAAAGACGGTTTCTTGGGGTCAGCACACCAGCAAAACAACGCTTAATTAACCCCTGGATGTAAATTGCGCAATAGAATTGAGCAGCCAAAAATGAAGTGGTATTTGTATTGTAAAAACGCTGTTTCTTTAAATGCATCCAACAGGAACTGGCTCAGATCCCACTTGGATATTGAATGTATATGCAGCTGCAGTGGACGCACACTGGATTTCCGATCCAATACCCCAAAAAATTAGAAATAGAACGTTAAGAGAACAGTCTCTGAGACAAGCTGAGACACCCACAGAAATCGCTATATAAAAATCAATTCTTCAGTAAGAGCTATCAGCCGCGGCAGCACCTTCCCTGATGAGCACAGTGAGAGGAGTGTGAGCTCCCGGCGTCGCGCCCGGACTTATATAGTGCGATGACGTCACAGAATCCCGCCGGTCTCTGATTGGCTTCACCTCTGCACATGTCATGCAGGCTATGCCCTTCTTCCTCCCAGAGTGCTTTGCCCCATGTAGCGCCATGTGCTCGCAGCCATTTTATCAATCAAAAGCACACTTCGTTCACCCAAAGTACCCCAAAGTTCGACTTCGTTCCGAACCGAAGTTTTCCTGAAATTCTAAACGAATTCCACTTCATTAGAATCGATTCGCCCATCTCTAATTGTGTTCACCAAATCCCTAAGCAAAAAAACCTGACCCCGCAGGTTCCAAGGGACAACATTGCCAGAATTCACTTTTTTAATATCAAAGAAGAATTCCTCCGCTCCCTCCATAAAACAGATAATCTTCCTGACCGTTTTCTATCTCTATATTTCCTGATCTATCGGCAGCAACGATGCTATGGAGAAAGGAGTTTCAGCCATACACCAGGATTATACGTGAATGTGAAATCCAATACAGATGGGGTTTTCCACCTTGCTAGGGATGGTACGCAATATCTAACTCCCCTGAACAAATTTCCGACCTTCTTAAAGGCTAGAATCTCATCTCCTCTGGTGAACATAGTCCAGCTCAAAAGAAATGAATTAGCCCTGAGATAACCACACCCCTGTGGTCAGACAAAACTACACGATCGAAATCTCGTAACCTCGATTGACTCTTCAGTTTGGTCCTCTTAATTGTTCTAATTTAAGAGCTGTTTTGGGGGAGCTCCCATTATCTCCGCCATACTAACTTCTTGAGTTTTCTTTCCACTGCAGGTTTTAGGCAGGACTTGCCCATACTAATTTTTCCTTCTTGGGAAAAGATTTGATTCTGATGCTTTCATTTACCATTAGTTTTCTTGTTGTATTATGTCTCTCTATTGTTGTTAGTCATGCTTTTCAGGGTCTTAAGAGAGATGACTGTTTTACATTTTATTGCACAGCCCATTTCCTTGCCCTCTTATATGTAAATGCCAGTTAAATTTCTTACCTATAATTTGAGGGTATTGAACTCCCCCTTCAAGTGCTATTTGCTCTGGAGAGATCTAATTAAATCAAAAGCGGAGACACTTTTGACTGCAGCAGACCATTTAAGATTAAAACATAAAAACTTCCCATATATCTTCCAAGCTCACTCATCAAAAAAGAGAGAGGGAGTAGCGGTTTTAATTAAAAATTCCATCATATTCTCTCTCCAACAATCCATTATTGACCTGAAAGGTTGATTTATTATTCTAATTTGTACTGTAAACTCTAGGCCAAACATCTTTTTATGCTCCTAATGAAAAGCAAATTCCCTTTATCAAGAAAGTTATAACATTTTCTACTGGTTCCAAACTTATTATTCCGATCGATATAGCTAATAACTTTGCAGATTTTTATTCTAAACTTTATAACCTGCGTGCTACTGAGAAACTATCTGTCCCGACTGTACCAGACATAAATAATTTTCTCCGGTCCATTAAGCTCCATACATTAGATCCTTTCAGTTGGAAGATCTAAGTAAACCCTTTGTTATAACAGAAATCCAAAAAGCCATTCAAATCAGTAAGCCAAATAAGGCACCTAGCCCAGACGGCCTTTCCAATGAATATTATCAATTTTTTTCAGATTTTCTTTCTAGCCACCTTTCTTCTCTCTGTAATGACGTTGCCTCTGGTGGGAAACTTTTAAAAGAGTTACTTAAAGCTATTATCACTACTATTCGTAAACCCTCAGACTGCCCCACAAATTATAAACCTTTTTCGCTATTAGACACTGATATCAAGCTTTACGCCAAAATCATAGCCTTACGTATCAGTACTATTTTACCTTCCTTAGTCCATAATGACCAAGTCGGTTTTGTTCAGGGAAGACAGGCCAGAGATGTAACGAGACGCATACTGGATCTAGTTCACATTGTTGGCTCCTCCTCCGAGAATGTAGCTCTCTTATCACTCGACGCAGAAAAAGCTTTTGATTGGGTAAACTGGTCGTACGTCCAGTTAGTTTTCAAATGTTTTGGTTTTTCCAGTTTTCTACTGGAGGCAACCATAGCTTTTTATACTTTGATATCACCAATGGAACCCATCAGGGATGCCCTCCTTCCCCCTGAGTTTTTTTTATGCATGGAGCCTTTAGCGGAATATATTAGATCTAACCAATCAATTACAGGGCTAAAGGTTAATAAAGTCCATCATAAAATTTGTTTATATGCGAATGAAGGGATGTTAATAGTCTCTAAACCATATTCCAACATTGCAGAAATCCTCAACTCCTTAGATAAATTTAAATACCTCTAAATCAATTCTATTTCCCGTAAACAATGCTTCTTTCATAAAAAGCCAGTTAAGCCAGTTAAAGGGAATCTGTCACATAGTTTATGCCCCACTTGCTAAGAACAGCACAAGCTAGTGTCAGACCTGCTGTTCCAGCGCTGCATCCCTTATTCTGTAAGATGCTGTAGTTTTAGAGCATTTAATGCTCAAATCTGCCGTTTCCAGCCAGAAAAGTCATGAAAAGAGTCCACTTAATTCATGCTTCTCCCACCAGAGACAAGCCCCACCCACCTGAGAACTGATTAACCTAGTGCTTTGAATAGGTAGAACCATGTGAATAACTTCCAGGTGGGCAGGGCTAGCCTTTGGTGGGTGGGGCTAACACCTGCTCATGAATAAAATTTGAGCATAAAATGCGCTAAAACTGCTCCATCTTACAGAATAAGGGACATAGCGCTGGAAACAGCATGTCTGACACTACCTTGTTCTATTCTCAGCCAGGGGGGCAAAAACTATGTTACAGGTTCCCTTTAAGCTCATTTGGTTTTAATTGGCCTGATTCCTTTGTCACCTACTTGTGGATTAAAGTTTTCGCGTCCTCATTCCAGATGTTAGAGAGTAAATATAACACTCTACATGAAGCTCTGGAGTCCGAAACCAAACGTTTATGAGCCCTTAGTTAGTCCTTGTCTGTGAGAATAAATGCCTACAAGATGTCCCTTCTTCCCAAATTTATTTACCTATGCAGAATGATCCTGTATCTAGTCCCATCACCCATAATACACAAATTACAAAATATGCTATCTAAATTTATATGGAACGGTCACAGACAAAGAATTAAAAAATACATTTTGTTTTATAGGCATGATCAGGGAGGATTAGCTGTTCCTAATTTAGCAATCTGTAATGCTGTGATACTTCTGGAACAAGCCTTCTTTCTTTGGCATCCTTCAAATACATTACCTTGGACTCAACTTGAATCCATGTCCTTTACATCTCGTTTAGTTAGACCTCATCTAATAACATCAGTACTGGGTTGCCCTACCCCTCTTTCTATACTGCAATCCCTGTTGGACCTATTTAAGATATGGTGTAAGTACTGTGTAACAAAATTCCTGGGTTCCTCTTAGTATGAAAGATATCCCACTTTCCGTATTTAACTGCTGGAATATCAGTTTTTCTTTTCAAACCTGGTAAAAATATATTGTATCCTTGTTAGAGCATCTTTTTAATGGTCCAACTCTTTGTTCCTTTTTTGAGTTATCCACATCTTTCCAGCTCCCTAAAGCCTTTTTTTCAATGCATTCAACTTCGACAGATAATCCAAGAATTAAAAAGACCTTCGTCAACTCCTTCCAACCCAAACTTTTATAATTTTCTTCGCCGGAAACTGGGCTAATGGAAAAGGTCTTTCTTTGATTTATCAGATGATCTTGAAGGAGGATAGATCCAAGAAATTCCCTACTATGCTTAAATGAGAAAAATAACATAATTGCTGCTTTTCCATAGACCAATGGAACCAAGCTCACTCCCTGCCCCTTTAATTATCCAAATGTGCCAATCACATAGAGATGATGCAAAAAATCCAGCTCCTGTGATATTTGCCCCTTATTAGATTGGCCCATATATATACAGGTTCTTCAAGCTTACTTCCACACTAGCTGCAAGAACAGTGATTGCTTATAGATGGAAGGATCCATCTCCACCCTCCCTTTGAGAGGTAATCCATCGCATAAATTTTAATTGCTCCTGTGAAATAAGATTGGTAGACTCTAGAGAGGGGCGAATAGATTCTAACAAAGTGGACTTCGTTTAGAATTTCAGGAAAACTTCGGTTCTGAACGAAGTCGAAGTTTGGTGTGATTCGCGGGAACGAAGTGTGTTTTTTAATTGGTAAAATGGCCGCAAGCACATGGCGTTACATGGGGCAGAGAAGTCTGGGAGGAAGAAAGGAAAACCCTCAATGACATGTGCAGAGATGAAGCCAATCAGAGACTGGCGGGATTCTGTGGCGTCTCCGCACTATTTAAGTCCGGACGCGACGCTGGCAGCTCACACTCCTCTGTCTGTGCCGTGCTGCAGCTGCATAGATCTCACACAAAAGAAATTTGTTTTTAACAGCATTATTTGGGGGGTGTCACTACTTTTATCAGAGACTTCTCCTCTTCCGTTATAATTTCGATTCAATTTGTGGGGAATTGTAATTGAAGTCCAGTGTGGGTCCAATTCTACGTTTTAATGCTATCTGGTCAGTTCTGGAGCACATTGAATATCCAAGGGTTATCTAAGCCTGTTTGTGCTTTTGTAGTCAGTAAAAGAAACAGCGTTTTTACACGCCACATACCAGTTAATTTTTTGCTGCTGATTTCTGTAGCGCAATTTATATCCAAGGGTTAATAAAGTGTGTTTGAGCTATTGTAGTCAGTAAAATAAACAGTGTTTTTAAATGCAAAAGAAGAGAACATTTTTCTGGTGATTTCTGTAGCATAATTTATATCTGAAGGTTAATTAAGCGTGTTTCTGCTTTTGTAGTCAGTAAAAAAAAAGGTGTTTTAACACGCCACATACCAGTTAATTATTTGCTGCTGATTTTTGTAGCATAATTTATATCCGAGGGTTAATTAAGTGGCACAAAGTGGCAGTGGCACAAACATTCCTGGAGCAAGTACAGGTCGCAGCACAGTAAGGGAACGTCGCAGCAGGGGTCACTCGGTGAGGCGAGAACTGCCAGTGTCATCTAGCGGCTGTGTGTTGACCAGCAACCCAAGGGTTCTTGATTGGTTGACTAGGTCATCCACTTCCTCCAAGATGATATCTGACAACCCTAGCCAAGAGTCGGTGGGAACGTCAGACACAACCCTTAGTTGGCATGGCCCGGGAGCGGGTCAGTGGCTCTCACCTGTCCTAAACCCGCCTCTGTCCCGTCCTGTTCCCTTAGCTAGAGATCTACTATGTGGTCTGGGCTTAGCGCCACTATACAACGAGGATGAACAATTTGAGGACAGTCAGCAGCTACTTGACAGTGAAGACATGGGGCCGATATCCCCTGCTTCTTGCAGTAGGTGGAAAAGTATAGATGTGGAGAGTGGCATGGGAGGTCATGTTGTGAGGGGTCAGCCTCTGCATACCAAGACCGTTGAGGAGGACAGCAGTGAAGATCCAACAATAATCAACGATGATGTAGCCGACTGCACTTGGGAGCCGGGTGAAGCAAGGACTTCATCAACGTTAGGAGAAGTGGGCGTCAACTTTCACATCAGGCAGTGACGCAGCCAGCAAGTGGGTTGTGTGGCCGTGAGTCAGCAGGGTAGCAGCAGTGCGAGGTTGGGAGCCAAACGGCAACGGGGTAGAAAACCCGCAACTCAGGTCCAAGAAAGTAGAGGCACAGGAGCTCAGCGAGGCAGCGGCGGTAGTACTCACTCAGTGCAAAGCGTTGGCGGTAAAATCAGCTACTCGGCGGTGTGGCAGTTTTTTGCTAAGACACCGGAGGAGCCGTATATGTTGAATCTGTGGGCAGAAAGTGAAGTGTGGCCAGGGAGCTAACATTGGCACAACGACACTGCGTCAACACATGCAGCGTCACCATCCAGTGGCCTCGGAGAAACGTGGCTCAGATGTGGTGGTCCATCCTGCCGCCGCAGCAACAGCAGCAGCGCCCAGTGGCACGCATGTCATTTCAGCCAGTCAAGGCTCCATAACCTTTGCAGAAGGGAGCTGTTTCTCTTTGCCATCATCTCCCGGTCCAGATGCTCCTGCTCCTCGCTACTCATGGCGCCAGCAGTCGTTCAACAAGACGATTGCAAAGAGAAACAGTATACATCCAACCATCCTATGGTGCAGAAGCTGACCATGCTCCTGTCCAAGTTGTTGGTACTGCAGTCCCTCCCTTTCTAAATGGAGGTCTCTGACAGGAGGCAAAAGGATAGCATTTCTCAAGAAACGTGAATCCTATTCTATCCATTAACTGAAGACCATCGGACCCTTAGGAGTTAATAAGGACTACGACCGTACCTTTTAATACTAAATTCTATATTGTTCTTTACTTTAAGCATGCATTTATCTTTTTTCAGACCAGATGAAAACTATTTGGACTATGGTATACGATGGGTTTCGCGGTTCCCTCTCTTTTTTTTTAATTCCTTTTTTTTTAAAAATAATTATTACTATTTTCTCCTACATAATATCTACCTTTATGCTCTCTTCTCTCTTATCTTCCGCTTCTACATCTATTCCCCTCTCGCCTTATTAACTATGCTTTTTCTGATTTATTTCTCTAATACCATCTATTATCATTATTATCTCTTTATACTTCCTTCTTATTTTCTCCCTGCCTCCTAGATTTTATGTCGTGATGCCTTGAAAAAATAGCCACCAACCTTTTTTTCACTTCGATCAACCACACTGTTCCATAGAGAGGTTTCTGCTACCTCTCAATATTCACTTAATATCCAGCCGGGCGTTAAAAAAATAATTTTTATTTTATTCACAAAAACCCATGTATAAATTTAACATTTCAAACATTACAAAATCAGAATTATAGTTAAAAAGGGGGGGTGTACCCCCTAAAGCATTGCCGGTGGCCCCGGTGCAAAGTCCCAAATACACCCACATTGGGGAGCACTAATCGACTAGTCAAAGGGCATGATAACACCGCAACAAGGACTTGTGATCCCATGCTTCATCAAAATGCGTTTTTGTAACTGTTTGAAGTGAAAATTTTTGCTCAAACATTTTGATAAAATAAAAAAAAGTCTATTTATATTACCTAGCTGTGAAATTGGGGGCCAGTGAATGAATCCCACCGGGTTGGGGCGCACCTTTCCCCCAGTTTCCCGCGGAATCTGCCCCGATTTATGTGGGGGCCCGGGGGCGCGTTTTAAACTTTGCATGTAAAGTCCGCCGCCCCGCCAGTGTTTTAGGCGCAGTCGGGGTCCGAGCGGTGGGGGGGCTGCGCCTATGATTGGGCGGAGTTTGCACCTACATGGGGGAAAAGCCGCCGCGCCTCGCCAGTATTGGGGCCAGGGGGCGGGGACAGGCCAGTGCGGGGGGGCCCCTATGATTCCCCCGGGGGTAGCGCACTCATACATGGGGGGAAAAAATTTCCTCGCCTCCCCATGTGTGTGGGCACGCGCGGGGACTTGGGCCCCGTGCGGGACTGCGCCAAAAAACATTCCGAGCAGACAGGGGGAACAGCGAGAAACTTTCCACATTGGGTGCGGATATAATCAAAAATCGCCTTTAAAAAAGCGGAAAAACATTCTCAGAAAAGAGCTGAACCTCAAAAATAAAAATACATAAAACAAAATCACTTTCCAATATAATTTAAAAAATTTAATTTTAAAAAATTCCCGGAAAATACAGAATTCAAATTCTGAAACTTTCGATTGGTCGGCAAAAACCCGGGCCAACAAATGGACACGGGTAAACCAAAAAACCCTATGGGGAATTTTTAGACCAACAAATCCCGCAATATTAAAATACAGAAAAATGGAAAAGGCTGATTGGTTAAGCTCCCGGGGGAATTGTAAAAGCCAATCAGAAAGGAGCGACAAGCCCCATTCTCCCTATGGAGAATTATTGACCAATCAAATGGACGACAAAGACCCATTCTAGTCTATGGAAAATTTTTAGCCCAATCGAACCAGCATAATTCAAAATACATAAAAGAAGAAAAACTGATTGGCTGAGCGGGGGGGCTTGGCTATCCCAGCCAATCAGAGCGCAGCTTCTTCCCCATTATAGCTATGGAAAGGGGCGCTCTGAAATCTCGGGCTCACGCTGGGGCATGAATATTAAAAATAAAAAAAATTTTTTTAAGTGTAAAACATTATCGATAAAGAGCCAAACCCCCATCTTTACAAATAAAGCAGAAAAAAATCCCGAAAAACCCTTTTTTGCGCCGGCCGGCGCTACATAGGAATGCAATAGAGCGACTCGCCGGAAATACAGAAATTCAAATGTTTAAGCTTTTCTCTTTGGGTCACAAAACACCCAAATCAGAAAAGGAGCAAAAATTCCCATTTTAACCAGGAGAAAGGACCAATCAGAATGGGAGCGACAATTCCCATTATACCCATGGAGAAAAATTGACCAATCATTTCCAAGGCGGGGACTTTAAAAATACAGAAAAAAATGCAGAAACGAGCTGATTGGTTGAAGCGGAGGGGCTTCCAGCTTGGGCAATCAGGGAGAGCTCTTTCCCCATATTTCTATGGGGAAAAAAAATTCTGGGCCGGTTTGTGATTGTAGTTAAAAGAGGCCCTTATTTGGGACCCTGGGAAGCGAGCGACGCCCAGGGGGTTTTTTAATGCAATCTGAAATCAAACTGTACTGGCCCAAAACAAATTATAAGCTACAGAAGGTCCGATGTGTATATAAAATAAAAATAAAATGGGGGGACAAAAAAAAAAAAAATTTAAAACAATAAAATAAAGAAATAAACAGATTTTTGTTTAATATTTTTTTTCGTTCCCCCATATTATCATTCGTTTTTAAAAATATACATGAAAAAACTTCTGATTTTTTTAAAAGATTTCGGCCATTACATTTTTATTTCGTTGCATTGAAAACCCAAAAGGGTTCCGCTGTTCTCCCCTTGGTCCCAAATAACGGCGCCTCTTTTAACTTACCAATCACGGCGCGCTCAGAATTTCTTTTCCCCCTAGAAAACCTATAAAAGTAGCTTGCGCTCTTATTTGCTAAGCTGGACGGCCCCCTCCGCTTCAACCAACACTCTTTCTGCATTTTTACTTTTTTGAACTTTCCCGCCTTTGAAATATGATTGGTCAATTTTTTCCATAGGGGTATAAGGGCATTGTCGCTCCTTTTCTGATTGGTAATTTCCTCCATAGGTATAATGGGACATTGTCGCTCCTATTCTGATTGGCGGTTTTTCCGACCAATGAGAAAGCTTAAACAATTTGAATTACTGTATTTCCCGCATTTTCCTATTGCAATTCCCTATTTCCCCCGGTCCCCCCGGCACAAAAGCTTTTTCGGTTTTTAACTGCTTTATTTGTAAAGAAGGGTTCGGCCTTTATCGTATAAGTTTTACACTTAAAAAAAAAGATTTTTGTTAATACTTCAGTCGCACGGCGCGAGCGCCGAATTTCAGAGCCCCACTCTCCATAGACTATAAGGGGGAAGTGCTCCGCTCCCGATTGGGTGGGGTATCCAAGCCACCGCTAGCCAGCCCAAACAGCTCTTTTTTTTTTTTTTACTTTATTTTGAACTGTCCCACCTTTTATTTTGATTGGGCCAAACTTCTCCATAGATATAATGGGACTTTGTCGCTCCATCGATTGGTTAATATCCTTCATAGGGTTTTAAAGGGGCCCCTTTGCCCCATTCGATTTGGCCAAAATTTTCCCTAGGGTATAAAGGTCTTTTTCGCCCTATTTTTATGGCTGGCTTCTGCCCACCAAGAGAAAAAGCTTTTAACAATTTGAATTACTGTATTTTCCCGGGAAATTTTTTTCTGCTTTTTACTGTATTTTTAATTATCCCGCCGTGGGTTCTGATTGGGCTAAACTTCCCCCATAGACTAAAAGGGTCTTTGTCGCCCAATTTTGATTGGCCGAGCTAGCCAACCCCCGTAGCTCATCAATCAGTTTTTTTGTCTTTTTCCTGTATTTTGAATATCCCGCCCTGGATTCATTGGGCAATCCTCCCCATAGGTTTTAAAGGTTTCACGTCGCTCCATTCTGATTGGCCGGTTTATCCGACCAAAGGAAAAAGGTTTTTTAGAATTTGAATACGTATTTCTGGCAATTTAAATATCAAAATTCTTGAAATGCGCCGTTTTAGATTTAGAAAGTGTTTTTTTTTTTATTTTTGTTTTTTTTTGAGGTTACTTTTCTGACACGTTTTCCGCCTTTATAAAAACGAAATTTTTTTGGAACAACTCCGCTGCACGGGGTGGAGTGCCGAATTTTTTGTCCCATCTTCATGTTCCTCAATGTTCCGATCCCGCTTCACTTTGCTCTGCCGGAGATTTAGACCAAAAAAAACCTGGTTTTCCTGTCGGAGCTGCCGAGTGCGCACGCGCCTCGCTTTTCCGACTCGCCACGACATGCGTGGAGTATACAGCGGCCGCGTCCCCCCCGGAACGGCCCACCCCGCGCCCACACCCCCACATGCCCGCCCATTCATGCGGGGGGCGCTGAAAAGTGGCGAAACTGCGCCTAAACACCGCATCCCTGCTCCAACAGCGGGATTCGGGGTGGGGGGCGCAGTAACGGCAAAAAAAAGGGCGAAAAGCCGATATTTCTTCGCCCCAAGTGTTTTTATTCCTAATATCTATTTATCCACTTTACATAATTATGCAAACCTCTCCTCCTCTTTTGGTTTCTATTCATCCCCTTCTCTTTACACTCATTTTTACCCAAGAAAATCACACCATATTTCCCCTTCATCCTTTAAAAATTTATTTTACCCCACCATCTTCCCTTTTTACTGTCTTTTACCTTTTATACACCTTATTCTCCCTATACGATGTCTGCCTTTACTATAACCCTTTTTCGCCTTTTTCCCTATTTTCCTTTTCTCTTACTTCACGCTATTCCCACTACCCATGACAACCCGAAATTTAGCACAGCCCTTAAAATTTTGGGCTTCCCCCTCATGTTACCCTTTACCCTTTTTTACCCCCACTTCTTAGACCTTGATGTCTCCCTTGTCTTGTTCTTCCTCCACCTTCTATGCTATATGTACTCTATGGGTGCAGTATCAGGTGCATTAAAAAAAGCACCGGGCACTTTTTAATTTGAATGGGGAATTTTTTCAAAAAATCAATTTGGTGCTTCCCGAATTTTCCGACAAAAAAATTTTTTTGGTCCAATTATTTAGGACGAATTGTGTTAAAAAAAAAGCTTTTTTCCGGCTGCACAGAGCCCGCAGGATGCTGTAGAACTTGTGCCCGCTTAAATGTGCAGAGGGGGCTTGGTTTGGTCTTCATTCAATGTTGTGTTTTGTTAACGCAGATGACTGCCCGCCGCTCTTTAAATCGCTTCAC